>JAJIYU010006846.1:0-20100 GCA_030144865.1 Tinospora cordifolia | reverse complement strand
ATATATATATATATATATATATATATATATATATATATATATATATATATCATTTACGAATTCATTTCTCTAAGTATTTTTTTTTTAAAAAAAAGTCATTTGCATATAACACATTATACATTATCAAGTGTTAGAATAAATTTTTTTGTTTTTTTTCATTTATGAATGAGTTTAAATTATTTAATTTTAATATCGATATTATTCTACAATTTATAGCGTGAGATCCTCATTTTCTAAAATATTAATGAACACTTTCAAATATCATAAATATCATGAGCAATATTTATTTTTATTCAATTTTTCACACATCTATTAAATTTGTGATTTTTTTTTCTTTTTTTGCATATGAGGCATACTTGTTGCAATACGCAAAAATTTTGAACCCTTAATTAGATGTAAATTGACCCAAACCAACTTTGACATGAAGCGTGGCCAATCAAAATCAAGCATGGTAAAAATAAATCAAATTGAGGCATGGTTTAGAAAACTTAGAAAACCAACTCAATGATGAAATAATTAAATTTGGTAATGAGTTTCACGTCAAAATGCTCAAATGATGAATAATATATAAAAAAATATAACAAAGAAATTTTAAAAAGGGGGTGAAGGCCACTACTATGATAATGCAGCAAAGGTATGAAATTCCTTTATTTCAAGAATTTTTTTTTTCTAAATCCAATGTCCATCCTTAAGCTACTTATACATCAATGTTTAGAGGACAATTGACACATCCAAACCGTACCAACATCTCACATAAAGACTCATCCATGAGGTCACAATCATGGGTCAAACATAACCACTCCACCATGACCTCAAGCTGCCAATGAATAGTACCCCTCAACAACCATCATAAATGCTTCTCCATCTTCTCCAAGCAATGTAGCATGCCCCCATGAATGTTTGAGCGCCACCATACTCCTATGGAGAGCCATTGCAACCCTCTCAAACAATCCTTACAAGGCTATACCCATTGTCCATGTCTATAAAGGGAATGAGCAGGAATTTGTGCACCATTTTGCCTAGTTTTATAATGTGTTAAGTTTGTGCAAGTGTGAAGAACGTGGAGAGCGCATTGGTGTCGGAGGAGTGTGTCAAACCAACAATCAAATAATTCACTGTAAGTAATCCTAACCCTTTTCCAATACGATTTTACTATGCATAAGAAATCACATAACGTGCCACATTCGGACAGCCAATACCATTTTGCTATGCATAAGAAATCACATGCATCTCTTCCAATACCATTTAACTATGCATAAGAAATCACATACATACACGTGCCAAATTCATGACAGCCAACATTGGTTTTTGGCCCAATTTGGGTGATGTTTGGGTAGAAGATGCATCATGGTAGAGCCACAGTCTATAAACCACTAGAAAGTATCTAGGATGAGTTTTTTAACACACCTAGTGTAAACTAAAATGATGCTCTATAAACCAAGAAACAAACCCCTAAAGTTTGCGATCAAAACACCAAACTTATGGGTTTGAAAAACTCATACCCTGATTAAATTTTAGACTAAAACCTAAATCAATATGTGGAGACCCACCCTACACCATTTGAAAGAGGGTTGAGCAATGATGACAATGCAACAAGAAGCTCGCAAAATCGAAACTCATGGCCCAAGATCTAAACCATTGAAGTTGGTGTCCTAAAATAGATTCTTGGGCATGATTATCAACATAAATGCAAACCTAATTAAGCCAAATGGCCATGCCCAGTAAATTCATCGTTGAGTGTAGTATAAAATCGCTATAAGGATCATATAAATTGGAGACTAAAAGCCCATGAAAGAGTCAATTGCAGTTAGGGTATGCAATATTGAATGTGTAGACTACGATAGTAACTAGAACAAAAATTGTAGAGTATGCAATGTTGAATGTTGAAACGCAAGCTACTACCACAATAATCAAAGAGAAACACTACATTTTAAACACTCTTTCCTATATAACCTTAACCACCTTTGACACATTTGACCATTGACTTGAGTGGTTGACTTAAACCTAAAAATTGGGTAGATTTGGGATTTCAAACCATAAACTAAATAAAATCATTCATATAGGCAAATTGTCACATGAAAGCTAAAGGGCACGTTTCGTGCAAAGAAATTGAATCTTGGCGAAAGAGCGTACAAAGCGGGAATAATTTTTAACTCACATGCTTTTTAACAGTATTTGCATGCATATGATATATGAAATGACTTAGGTGAATGTTTAGACTACACTAAATACTATCATTGATGAACTACATATGTTTGAACTGTAAAAATAAAACATGATGTCTTGATGTGTGAAGGGCATGAAATGAAGTGCACTTAAAACTATGATAGTTCAATACATGACATTGCCAATACATGAAATATAATGTATATAATTACATAGAGCATTGTTATAATGAGAACATGATATTTGCCTGAAATGCATGTAATGACAGCAATGATCCATGTGTGACATGCATATTTATGACTTTTAAGTGAGATATTGTGCATGAACATGCAAATGACCAAACATAAAATAATAAATAAAAAGATAACAATACACTTGGAGGGATCAGTTGGTCTATGGGCAATCGAATGCGATTATCGCATCAATGTCTTGGGGTAAGAGATAGGTATGTAGTCATACTTAAGAGATATTCAATCATGCATTGCATATCTTCATAGTCCTCAGACTAACATACATACAGACGCACAACCTAGATGTCAATAACATTTGTTTGGGACTTATGTCGCTAGAGGTATAGGAATCACCCTAAGGATGGCCACCTTACCTCGATTGACTAGAAAACAACCGAATGATTGTATCGCTAAAGTTTGAAAATGTTTGCATGTATGATGCGTTTGCTATGTTGTTAAATTGACTATGAATTAGAATAATCTACAAGGCTCATGGAGCTCACTCCTTCCTTATATTTCAAATATAGGTACACAATGAAGGATAATGTCCATTGTCAAGTTCAATTTTGATTAACATGAATTGTATTAACTTTCTAATCTCAATGTGAAGATTCTTATGTACTTTCAAACAAAAGGGCAAGAAACTAAATAGGGCCCACCTGTAAGGGAATCCCTTGGTTATGGAAAACAACACCTAGTCAAAAAAATGATATCTTTGGGGACTTAATGATATTTGATTTTGTAACCATTGTTGAAAAGAAATTACTTGTAATTTTATGAACGCAATGAGAAAGAATGAGACTAGATAAAGATAAAAGAAAAGAAAATACTATAACGACCTTCTCCTTCTAGATTCTTGACTATTTTCAAAGACGTTTTAAAATTTACTTCGATCGCATGTTTTTGTTGTAAGGTTAAGATTAAAATCAAATAAAGCCTTAAAACAATTTCAAGAAATAAAATGACAGAAATTTAGGAGGACCTAGGAATGGGGTGTTACACTTATATTCTTTTATCTCACATTTATTTTCTTTAGAGAAAATTTTTCAATTTATATCTCTTTAAGAGATATTTATGTCTTGGTATACTTATTTTCCCAATTTATTCTTTTTTATAGAATATTAGTTCTCAATTTATACATCTTTACATGTCGTTATTTCAATATCATTTCAATATTGGTTTTTCTCCCCTTAATGGCAAAAAATTGCTTCAATGAATCATGTTATTATACAAGTATCATATTAAGGATATAAAACTTTGGCGATCTATGTCAAAATATAAATAAATTTGTGTCAAAGAACTTATTGTTCTTAATCACAATACATTTTAATTGATCTCATATTTCAATATAATGAATTAACTGAAAAACTAGTTGCTCTTCAAAAGCAACTACATTTCAATCTATTAGTTATTTTTCAAGAGTAGTTATTTCTCAAACGTAAACAAAATATAAGATATTATTTATTACTCTAAATATGCACATTTGTTAATATACTTGTTGTTCTTCAAAAGTCATCAATTATTTTTTCAATTTCAACATATTTTTTTATTGAGTCATTGATCAATTATATGTTAATATTATATGTATCTAACTAATATTATTTTATTTGATACATAATGCAAACGCTATATAATCTATACTTTTATGTTGTGATAATGACATTATTTCCTGCAAGATAGTCTTATGTGTATTTTGAAATAATGGTTATAATTATATTATCAACAATTATAATCATAATTATGATCTTTAAACCAATCTCAATTATGACTTTTATCGTATAAACTATATTAAATTGTAATTTCATACAAGAACATTCAAAACTTTAGTGCTATTTCAAGAGCATATTCAATGTCAAATAATAACTTTTTTAATATAAACAGTGTTAGTTCTAGAGCTATGTTAGTGCACACTAGATAGTGATGAATAATTAAAATTAAGTGTGACAAAATAAATCAAAGCAAGGTAAAGAGAGAGGGCATAAGAATTATTTATGTAGTTCAGCCATCAGCCAACACCTAAGTCAGGGGCCTGGCCCAAAGCAAATGATTTCACTATGATCAAATGCATATAACAGCTATACAATTGTTGCAACAGGGTTAAAACAATGACCTGGACACTTATGTTTACTCTTCTGTGCAACGAGGACCAAAGTAAAATTCATGTAAACACATCTCGTCTATGAGATTGCTATCAGACTCTAGTAATCTTGTCAGCCACCACTGACCTTCGACTATGCCACATGAAATCTGAACAATTACTTTCAAGTCTGCAACCTCACTCTTTATAAGATTACGAGATCACTCGCAAAAACTTAATTAAAAACAAGAAATGCTTAAGCTCAAACATAAGGAACTCTAAATAGTAGATTGACCAATCTTCTCATCCTTGAGTAATGTCTAAACATTTGGAGAACTCTCAAATTTTATAAGCTCACGTGTTGAGGACTTTCTATATAAACGAGATTTTCTAGGCTAACTGTTAGATGATTGTGTGACACAGTATCGTGCAAAATAAGTTGGGCAAATCTTCAATGTTTCTAAGTAGGTTTTTATTATTCTAGAAACCTTCCTTCTCTTCTCGATTGACAAACTACACAAATAGGATAAAAAAATTCTTTGCACTAAAAATAAACACGTCAGTCGAATTCAAAAAAGAAAGAGTTGTCAATGAGAGTAAAAGGAATCTTTCCATATGCTCTGCACTTCCTCCATCAAGAATGGTTTCCTTTAACAATGGTTTGCTTTTTGTTTATGAAATATGCGAGGGGAATAATATTTTGTATCAATCATGTATTCATAAATGATTTAGATTTTAAAAACTTTCCTAAAAAAGCTTGCCCAAGAAAAGGAATCTTTATTGAATTAGAAACTTTTATATTTTTTGATCTTTTTAAACATAATGAGAATAATATATCAAAAATTATTAAATTATTTACAAACACAGACACATAATCTGTAATTATGTATGCATAGTCAACATGCATAGTCAACACTAAACGTGTCAACTCAAAGTGCCACATCATAAGTAACATGGCATTTTCCAACAATCTCCCCTTTGACATTGTTTGGTGCAAAAAAAAAGATAGTGTGTGATACAGTGTATGCAGCAAGATCAAACAAAACATAGCCACACACTGAACATTGATCATCCATTATGTAAACAAAGAGATTATTATTGCACTTATACAAAAATAGTTCGACCACACTATGTTAGAGCAGAAAATCCTAAGGTTAGCACAACAACAAGAAAAATTGTCAAAAGAATGCTACACACACTAGACATATCCCACTTTTTGCATGACACAATGTCAAGGTATAGCTCCTCCTTCAAGTCGATGCAATATTTAGTAAATCTATTGTTGTTTAGCAGTAATAGCTATCAAACAAGCCTTTAAGTATGTGATATAGCTATGTGATTGAAGAATAGAACGAAGGGATGTAATGGGGACCCTGCAGGTGCAGCAGGGCAGGTTCAGGAGATGGAGGCTGCTTTTGATGACGTTGAAACCTCCACTCCCCCTCAATGTTGAGTTTGTGGGGACCCTCCAAAAGCTTCTTTGTAATCCTTATCTCCCCCTTGAAGTAGTGCATACTCATCTAAAGTAATAGAAATTGTGTATTTGCTAATGAGGATACTCATTATGGTGCATGGAAGTAATAGCCTATTACAAGTGGACATTGACTCTGCCATCCTTGTTATGGTGTCAAACATAATTTGTCCAATGTTAATTGTATGAGCCATACTAATTGCAAAAATGAGAATTGCTAGATCATGATAAACCGTTGCATTATGAATAGTAGGCATCCACATAATAATGAAAATTTGAACAATAGGAAGTGGTTAATGGTGAAAAGGGATGCCTTAAGATCCTCAACCCCTGGCCAAGTAGTAGTTTGATCCCCAGCGATGGTTTTTGCAACTTCATCCATATCCACTTCAAGGTTAAAGGGATTTTGAGGATCATATTCTACTTCTAGGAGTCCTAAGAACTTATTAATGATTGAAGGTGAAAATTCATTGACTTTTCCCCACACATAGTTGACGTGAAACTAAGGGGAGGAAGACAACCTAATTGTTGGATTAAGATTGGCATATAATTCTTTGACCAGGGATGAAGAAAAATAGGTTTGATAGGTGACTGATTTAAACAACTTTTGGGCTTTTAGAAGAGAAACAAGTCTCACTTTTTCGAAGTCACCCTAATGCATAATTCTATCAACTAAGAAAGTTTCGGATTCGTCATTGTCTATATAGCTTATTTGCCCAAATCAAAGAATATTGGGGTATTTGTAGCAAAGGCCTTAATTTTAGGTATTCTAGGTGTTTGGGGTTCAAATACAAGGTTTTTGCCTTTATCCTTCTTTGTTTTAAAGGACTGTAGAGTAGGGAACTTAGGAACCTCGATCGTTGTTGCCACTATTGCATCCTTTGTCACAACATTGGGTGGCACAATCCCACAAGTTGGTTCTTCAAGAGGCAAAGAATTATTATGTGCAGATGGAATAAGGGATACTTGTTCCAATTCAAATACTTTTCCCCCCACATAGTTGACTTGAAACTAAAGGGATAACAGCTAGATTAAGATTGGCATAAAATTCTTTGACCAGGGATGAAGAAAAATAGGTTTGACTAATGACTAATTTAAACAACTTCTGCGCTTTTAGAAGAATGACAAATCTCGCTTTTTCGAAGCCACCTTGATGTATAATTCTATCAACTAAGAAAGTTTTGGATTTTGTCATTGTCTATATAGCTTCTTTGCCAAGATCAAAGAATATTAGGGTTTTTTTAGCAGAGGACTTAACTTTAGGAACTCCAGGTGTTCTAGGTTCAGATACAATTTTTTTCCTTTGTCTCTCTTTGCTTTAAAAGGACTATGGATCATTGGTGCCACCGTTGCATTCCCTATTGCAACAATGGGTGGCACAATCCCACAAGTTGGTTCTTAAAGAGGCAAAGAATAATTATGTGCAGTTGGGAAATGGGATCCTTGTTCCAATTCAGGCATAGACATGCATAGGGGTGATTAAGGGGCAACTAAAAGTAGTAATTTAAGTTTTTGAAGAGGTGATTTAGAGAAAGGCACTTAATGGTCAAATGAGGGCTAAAAAATTTTTTGGAACTTTTAAAACTCAAAATTTGGGAGACAACGAAATTCATTAATAATTAATAGAGAAAACTTAAGGACCTTACCACATACATAGATAACTTGATTCCATAAAGAAGATAATAGTTTATGGAAGAATCAAGATTGGTGTAGAACTCTTCAATAAGAAAAGAACTGTGAGACTGATGTTAGTAATTTCCTTCTAGTGAAGAGAGATGTTAAACCTGCTTTAGTGAAGTCCTTCATATGAATGGTCCTCTCTATAAGAAATTCTTGGTTGGCATTGCTTTCCATAAGGGTTGTTTCCTTAGGTTGTAAAAGAGGAAGTTTTGCGATTATGGCCTCAATTCTGGGCACTTCAATAGAATCATCGCTTTTCTTTTGAGTTTAATATTCAAGAATCAAGTCCATCCCTTTTTCCTCCCTTGGTCAACTAGCAGAAGCCTTAGGTTTGTCATTGGTGCTACTATTTCATCGTCTATTGCAATAGTGGGTGACACTATCCCACAAGCAGACACACTATTAGTATGGGGGTCTAAATTCTGCTACTATGTTGGATCGTGGGAATTTGGTTCTCTCACTGACGAAGATTGATATTTGGGTGGACTCTGAAATATTTTCTACCATAGATTTAGCCATAAACATGGAAGATGTAAAGAATAATACCTAAATGGGCAAAATATTACTATCTAAAATTGAAGGATTGCTCTTTTTGTTCCTTTACAATCCTCATTGCTATGCAGCATTTATAAAAAAGAAGTCAAATGTGTGTCTTCATAAAAAAATAAAATAAAAAAATAAAAAAAACTAATAGAATAGGTTCCCCAAGAAGGAGGCAGAGACAAAACAAGAGTTGAAATTCCTCTTACTTTCTCTCTGCCTCCTTCTTGGCACCCTCAGCCCTTTTTCTTTTCTTGAGGTATTCTAAATAGCCTGCAAGGTAGTAGCAATGAATTGCTACACAAATTTAAAAAGCGATCTCAAGGTAAAATTCTTTCCCCTTCTTTTAATTTATTATTTTGATTTAAATAATGTTTGCTTATGTGCTTAGTTTAATTTATGTTTTTAAATTGTTATATTGCTTATGACTGAGAGAGTATGTTCTGTAGTTGCGTCTTGTACGATCTTCTACATCAAAAATCGAAAGTCACATTTCCTGTTTGAGAGAGTATGCTCTGTAATTGCGTTTCGCACAATCTTCTACATTAGAAATCGAAAATCTTTGTTTCTGTTGATTTATGATGTTATACTATTGGCATGTTTAATTGCTATTGAAATATTTATTTATTATGCTTTTACACACAAAAATAAGATTAAATAATATTTTCAACTACGTATTGGCACCGGGACGAACGTTCTGTGTTCCATGCAGAATTGGACTTTTGAACTAGTTGTTAGGATTGACACCAGAGTGGATTGGGTTTCAGGAATAATCTCACTTCATAGATAAGGGTTTGAGTTTCAAGATTGATCTCTCTCCCTAGATTTGGAGCACAAAGGTTATCCCTGTTTGGTCTAAATTACAACAAAAATTATATATTGTTTGAATTGATTAAGTCCCTGAAGTGTTTGATATGCTTGTATTATTTGGTTGGAATAATGAATTATAAAGATGGAACGATTCGCTGGGCTTTTTAGCTCACTTCCCTCATTTTTTACATTTCAAGAAATTAATTTATCAGCCTACGTGGAAGATTATTTATTAGAAATTTCTTTTGTTTATTTATTTCATTGTAAGGCACGTGGACCCAAGCTGAATGATTTATTTCAGTTCTGAATTTATTTTCCACTATAATGGTTCATGTACTCAGAATTTTAGAAAAATAAATGAATTATTTTATTTATGAGGCTATAAAATATTTTTGTACATAGACTAATGTATGCAGGAAGTCTCATGGGTTGGGACTTAGAAAGGAAAAAGGACAACGTAGCACGAGCCGCCTCCCGGGCAACCCAAAATTATTGATCGAAGAAAATTATATCGTCGAATGACAGGGATGATGGGGTTCGGGAGGTGGGGTGTTACAAAGGTGGTTTCAGAGTCTAGGCTCTAAATGCCTTGGGTAAGAATTAAAAGAAATTGATTAGTTAGGTAAGACTATTTATTTATTTAATTTAGAAGCCCTACCTCCTACTTTGAAAACTGAAATGATTTTGAAAAATTATTTTTCGAAAAGAGATATATGTTTTCAACGGTTTTGTTTGGATACAAAGATTACGAGTTGAGCTGATAGTGGGTACGCCTTGTCCCAAGTAAAGCTAAACATTGAAAGGGAGATGAGTTATCCCATTCTAGAAAGCACGGTTGGTAAGCAGACTTCGGTCTCGCCATCCAATCTGGAGGTTGTCCCACTAGCTCATACAAGTAGTCAGAGTTGAAGAACACAATTATTTTTCTACGACAAAACCAAGGGAGGGAAACTAAGGGCAAGAAATTTACTATAGTTCAAAGGAGATGCCAAGGGTGGTATCATGGAAGATTATAGGTTCCATATAAGGACCCTTCAACTAGGAATTGAGAACCTAGGTCTAGGAAAGAGACCTTAAGTAGAGACCTGGGGTTTGCCAAGGGTAGCACAGTGAATCATGAATAAACTTTTAGGACATAAGTTAGAGATTGAAAATGTACGAAATGCGAACATTTGTTTGGTCAGGGCACGAGATCAGGAGGATCATGTATCCTTGGTTTCTATGTGGTATGGGACGCATAGGAATTCAAAGGTATGGAAGAATCCTGAACTCGGAGAATGATGGACCATGTTTGGTGAATGATCAGTGGCTTTGGAAGAACTCGTTTCCCTATGCTTGGCTAGTATGGGACAGTCAAGTATAGTGGGGCTTGGGAAGCCTTAGAAATCAAGACATTTGCAAAATTGATTGGGTCTAGTGAAATCTTTGGGTCGAAGTCTATGTCAAAGGACAAGGGTGGTATGGGACACTCGAACCTGAAGGCATAGGTGGAAGCCTAGAATTTTACTATGCTAGCATGAATTTCTTGAATGATTGAATGCATGATGATCCTACCACTTGTATGAAACCAAATCCTATACCCAAAGAACAAAAGTGACTTAGAAGAAGAAATTATTAGGCTACTAAACAGATCGAGAACCCAGAGACATAAATCTAGAGTCATGATAGAACGGATTAAACAAAAATGGAAACGAATACTAAATCGACATTGATGTATAGATAATGGCCGGACCTAGAATATACCCAACAAGAGGTGCTACATCTAACAACACCAACTCTCAGGAAGCGTAGAACGACATGGCTGAGGCTAGGATAGAACATATGATGAATGAAGTCACCAGAAGAGTGATGGAACAAATAGAGAGGATGTTAGATCGAATAATACCGCAAGCGGCACCACAACCGCAAGTGCAAGAACAAATTCTGATGCAATAGCCAATGCCGGCACCTGATATTCCAGAGCATCAGAAGGAACCAAAGGACCTGGAAGACAGTGAACATAAAAAGTTGTTATTAAAACTAAAGAAGTTGGAACCATCACAATTCCATGGTACTACTGATACAACTAACCATTGGTACCAAGAATTAGAAGAACACCTAGATCTGTTAAGAGTAACGGGTCCTAGTACGGTAGCGTTGGCTACCCATCAATTTAAAGGACCAGCTAGAAGCTGGTGGCGGATTGTAAAGGCAGACCCGACCATTAATGTTAGCCGAATGACCTGGGAAGAGTTTAAGGAGATATTTTACGAGAAATTCTTCCCGGAAGCAACACTGACAAAGATGCAGGAGGACTTCGTTTAGTTGAAACAGAGAGAGATGACGATGGATGAGTATGAGGCCAAATTTATCGAGTTGGCAAAGTTTTCACTTGAATTAATCAGTGAAGAGAAGAAGAAGGTCAATCGTTTTACTCAGAGTTTCAAGATTGAGATCCGAAAATTAATAAAGACAGCCTACCCAAAGACATATAGAGAAGTCGTAGATAGTGCATTAACCTTATAACAAGAGTTGAATTTTGAGCAAAGGTTAAGGAACAGGAATAGGAATAAGAGACTAGGAGGTGACAGAGATCACCAGGGAGATGAGAAGAGAAGGAATGTTAATCAGAACGACAGAAACAAAATGCCCCAATGGCAAAACCAACCCAAAACAGAAGAACAATTAAAGTTGGTCAAACGTCAAGGGCGGTGTTTCAACTGCAATCAGCGAGGGCACCTAGCGAAGTTTTGTCCTAGCAAAACCCAGACACATCAGCAGCAACAGCCTCCAAATCGTCAAGGTGGAGAACAAAATATGCATCTTCAACAGCAATCGCCCCGACAGAACAACAACCAAGGACAAAACTAGATCCAGGGCCGTGGGCAAAACCAGGCCAGAGTATTTGCGATTTCTAACATCCCTGGAGAACAAGAACTTCAGCAAGAATAATAGCAATAACTCATAAAAGCTATTAGGTCGAAGCTTATTTTAGCAAGGGTAGTTGGTTGTAACACCCAAATTTTGACAAAATGATTGAATAAAATAACAATTTCAAGAAAATTTATGGTGTTATAAAATATGTGTTTCTAAATTACTTACCAATAGAATTTAGGATCAAAGTTCATCTTGGAACAGACCCCATAGCTATCCCTTCATATGGGAAACTAAATCAGACAACGGTAAAGGATAAGTATCTTCCACCTAGTACAGAAGCCTTGTTCGATCAATCGAAAGAAACCACTTACTTCATGAGGAAAGATCTTAGGTCAAGATATCACCAGGTAGGAATCCGAGAGTTAGATATACCAAGATGAACCTTAAGAATCGTTATACATATTCCTAGACTAAGATACCCTAGCTACACATAGGGATCCAATGAACCAAGTGATTGGACATAGTCTTCACCACTTTGCAATAGGCAACTAAACCTATGAAACACTTAAGGATTATCTTAAAAGCACTAAGGAGAAACTAAGTTTTGGCTAAAGGAGATAGCCGCATACCTTAGCTATGTAGTTCCTAAAACGGCAGAAGATGTCACAGATTTTTGTGGGAGAATTGACCCAGATTTCTCAAAAACATTAATCCAATTCAGATCTATCTGCTAGGAATACATGATGAAACAATATCGAGTAAACTAGTACAAATTTCGAGGACAAAATTTATTTAAGGGGGGTAGAATGTAATACCCCGATCATTTTTGTATATATATGTATGTATATATGATTTAATTGATTAACTGGTATAGACATATGCATTTATATTAATTGGTGCCTATACGTGTGATATTTTATTGGTATTTATTAATTTGTACACATATATATTATTTTGAAGTGATATGCAATTAATTAATTAATTAGTGTAGAAATATATGCACATGTACATATAGGTATATATTAATTAATTATAATTGATATATGTATTAATATATTTAATACTAAGCATACATATTAATTAAAATTGATATATGTATTAATATACTAATACTAAGCATATAGTACAATTAATTAATAGTAATATGTAGTAAATAAATAAATAAATAATAAATAATATATATATATATATATATATAATTTTAAATTGGCGCATGGGCTGCCTGCACACACGGGCGCGCTGGGCCGCACCCGAAATCGCATGCACAGTGCGCGCACTGTATATAAAAAAATTATTTTATTACGAAAAACCAAAAAAAAATGAAGTAAAATACCGAAAAAAATCGAAAAATTCTGCAAAAAAATATGAAAAAAAAAATCCTAAACATTAAAACCCGAACCCTAACCTCCCCAACTAAGCAAAAATGGAAGTTTTTCTGATTAGGAAGGCGAAAAAATGATGGATCTGACCCTCAGAAACTCTATATAAACCCCCCTACCCTACCCATTTCATTCATCCTAGAACAAAAGTTGAAATTTTTCTTGCTCTCTCTTTGCCTCTTTTTTGGCACCATCAGTCCTTTTTCTTTTTTTGAGTTATTTTAAATAGCCGCAAGGTAGTAGCAATGAAGTGCTACACAGATTTAGAAAGCAATCTCGAGGTGAAATTCTTTCCCCTTCTTTTAATTTATTATTTTAATTTAAATAATGCTTGCTTGTGTGCTTAGTTTAATTTATATTTTTAAATTATTATATTGCTTATGACTGAAAGAGTATGCTCTGTAGTTGCATCTCGTACAATCTTCTTCATCAGAAATCGAAAATCTTTGTTTCTATTGATTTATGATGTTATACTATTGGTATGTTTAATTATTGTTGAAATATTTATTTATTATGCTCTTACACACAAAACTAAGATTAAATAAGATTTTCAACCACGTATCGGCACGGGGACAGAAGTTTTGTGTTCCATGTAAAATTGGACTTTTGAACTGGTTGTCAAGATTGACACCAGAGTGGATTGGGTTTCAGGAATAATCCTACTTCATAGAGAAGGGTTTGAGTTTTAGGATTGATCTCTTTCCCAAGATCTGGAGCACAAAAGTTATCCCCATTTGGTATAAATTACGACGGAAATAATATATTGTTTAAATTGATTAAATCCCTGAAAGTGTTTGATATGCTTGTATTATTTGGGTGGAATAATGAATTAAATAGATAGAATGATTCACTGGGCTTTTTAGCTCACCCCTCTCATTTTTCATATTTCAAGAAATTAATTTATCAGCCTACGTAGAAGATTATTTATTAGAAATTCCTTTTGTTTATTTATTTCATTGTAAGGCACGTGGACCCAAGCCAAATGATTTATTTCAGTTCTGAATTTATTTTCCACTGTAATGGTTTATGTACTCAGAATTTTAGAAAAATAAATAAAGGATTTTAGTTATGAGGCTATGAAATATTTTTGTACATAGACTAATGTATGTAGGAAATCTCATGGGTTGGGACTTAGAAAGAAAAAAAGACAATGTAGTACAGGCTGCCTCTCGGGCAGCCCAAGATTATTGATCGAAAAAAATTATATCGTCGGATGACGAGGACGATGGGGCTCGGGAGGTGGGGTGTTACATTTACCAATGATCAGCTTTCACATAGAGGTGCCAAGGATTTGACCCTAGATAATTTTGAGATTTTGGTTACCACCTTTTGTGGATACCTTATAGAAGGAACATGAAGCTTTCCTAAGCCTCTTTGAGTTGATACCATGGTTGTCCTTCAACTAGTAGAAATACAATCATGCACTTTAACACATGTTGCACAAATATTGCACATAAACCACAAAAATATATATTTTTTTATATATGATTTTTCCTTTGAATATCTCATCATGGTCTGCTAGGGTTATTGTATAAGGAAACCATAATTGTTGTTATTCTACAAGGATTGCCACCAATCAACTTTTCAATTAACCTATATATTTACTTATCGTGTGAAATGACTAATGACCCAATAAGAGGGATAGTAGGAATAGTAGTTGCACGATGGGTACTAAAAATTCCTAATAAGGATCTCACCCTTGCTCAACCAATTGAACCCATTAAGCAAGCTCAACCAGTTGAACCCATTAAGCAACTTTCAAGATATGTGAATCACCCCCTAAATAGTAGCATAGATGTTGAACAATATAAAATAGTGAGAGCAAGATTCATACTTGGCATCAAATACTTCTATCTTATGGATATGAGGAATGTTGAGTTTCTTTTTTAAGGTTTTAGGAAATAATCCAAAGGTAGCATCAATTTTATGCTTTCCATGCTAAGGAGCAGGGATAGAACTTGAGAAATGAGTGATCTCAAAAGCTATCTCAAAAGCCTTTGGTGTCGCTTTGCAGTCTCTGTTACAACAATGGGTGATATAATAATAGGTTTATGTTTAGAACAAAAAATAAGGGATGAATCCTATTTAAAGGAGGTAGGAACGTTGACGCATATAAAGAGACATAGAAAGATTCTTGAATGATCGAATAGTTCTTACCATGATAGATGTTAAAAAGACATGAAAAACAAAATAAAATAAAATAAGAGCTACACACAACATAAAAGAGAATGGAATGCATGTATGTGTAGACATGGTATGCGTGCAATATATATCTAGAACATGTTGAAAAAAATTAGTTATGAGCTTTAATATTCTCCCTACAAATGCATAATAATCATCTACCCTTGTGCACATACCTGAAACTCATCTTGTAAGGCAACTTTGACATTTTTGGGTCCAACCGATGTGTTATGTCCCTTAATTTTTGTCTTATATCAATCATTAGTTCTATTGGATAGCTCTTTTGTACTTTGGAAAGGGGTATATGAATTCTAGCAACCTTCCCACTTCTTCATAGCCAAATGAAACACAGTCATCTTCAAAAAGTATACTCTTTCACTTAATCATATGTTTTAAACACATTTTGTCTAAGTGCTGACTGAGTTTATTTCCCACTATTGAAGCACTATCTAAAACAGAGGTTGTACAGTCTGATTTTTGAACCCATTTATGTGCAATTTATGGTTCTTTCCTTACGACAACATTATGGCCTTGCTAAAACCTTCTTAGTTTGTGGCGTTGGGTCCACTTATGTCATTTAATGTTGCAATAGTAGTAAGTGGGATGCCTATATGTTGGTTTCATCTCTTTGATTTATTGGTTGTTCCTTGAGAGTTTTAATATTGAATACCTAAGTCCCTTATGGTGATGAGAACTTTATCCCATGTGTAGGATTTCATTGGGTTTGGCTTTACCTATGTTAAGCCATTGTAGTATCTTTTCTGCATTTATCAAGTTTTCCTTTTACATCCTCAAATCTTTTGCCTCTTTCTTTAATTTTTTTTTTTCTTGAAGCTTTTTAATTGTGTCCTTCATCTTTGAGCATCATTCCTCTGATTTTTTGTTTTATTGTCCAACCTACAACTATTTATCATACATTAGCTAATAAATTCGTCTAAATTCTTCCATACTTACCTCATCTTCTTTGCGTTCAGTTTCTGTGTCATTGACTATTGAAACAATTGTTGCATAGTGTACATGATGCTTGCTTGTGTCCCGAATTGGAGTTGTAAAGGCAACCAAATTGCTTGAAATCATATCTTCTTCATCTTATTTGTCATCAACTTCGTCACTCATCCTGATGTTAAGTGATTTTGTCTTCATCATGTTAGCACATTCTGCTTCATCATGTTAGCCAATTGCTCCACGTTCATTAACATTTTATGCCTTTAGTCTTTCATTCAAATTCTTGAGGTCTCTCGCATTTTCTTTTCTTCATATGTTCTATTTTTCAGCACATTAAATTGTTTTTCATATTTTTTAGAAACTTAGAGAAGTTTTTAGTCACCATGATGATCTTATTTTCTTTGTCATTAGCAGAAGATTTAGCTTAAAAAGATATACCCTTCTCTTATTTTTGAGCCATCGTTCTCATTTAATATGTTTGTAAGGAACCCATGAGGTCCTCAAGGAGCATTTTGGCCTCTTCTATGGCAACAACTTTTGCAGCAAACCTAAGAAGCAAAAACCTAAGTGTCTTGCTCACAAGCTTATCATTAAAAGATTTTTCACCCAATTCAAAGGTGCGATTTGCATTATCTTTTTTGCTTGCTATTGAAACTTGATATAGTTTCACATTCATCCATCCTTAGCAACTCAAATTGAGTGGTTAAGAGTTGTAGTTTAGAAATTCTTATAGAACTTGTGCCCTCATGAATAGTTTGAAGAGTGTCCCAAGCATCCTTCATAGTTTCACATGTTGAAATCACCTTGAACTGCTTTTCATTCTTGGCATTAAAGATTGTGTTAAGAACCTTCAAATTAGCTAAACCCAACCTTCTTTCTTCCTCGATCCACTTTGTTTTAGATTTTATGATTACATTGTTGTGAGCATCAACAAAAGTAGGATGAGTCCATCCATTAACAACTACTCTCCATTCATATTTGTTTAGTGATCAAATAAAGATCCTTATCTTTATTTTCAATATGCATAATTGTCTTCCTCCAACAAAGGTATATCAGGAATACTTCTTCTTTGAAGTGGCTTGTTCTCACCATGATTGGAGTTATGTGATTCATGTTGGAAGAACTATCAAGATCTCACTTGTCTAGTTAAAGGCTAGAAAGAAATGAGGTGACTCACTTTAATACTAATTATTAGTTTTAGAGTCACATTAGTGCACATCGGATAATGTTGAATAATCAAAATCAAGAGTGACAAAATAAATCAAAGTAAGGTAAAGAGATGAGGCATGAAAGTGTTACATAGTTCACCCAATGCCTATGTCTGGGGGCCTAGCCCAGACCGAATGATTTCACTATGATCACACGCATATAACCACTACAGAACTGTTGCAACAAGACTAACATAGTGACCTGCATACTAATGTGTACTCTTTGCAATGAGGACCAAAATAAAATCCATACAAACACCTCTCGTCTCTAAGATTGCTATTAGACTCTAATAATCATATCAGCCACTAGTGACCTTCGACCATGTCACACTAAATCAAAATAATTACTCTTAGTCTACAACTTCACTATTTACAAGATTACAAGATCACTCACAAAAACTTAATGAAAAACAATAAGCGTTCAAGGTCAAATACAAGGAACTCTAAAAAATAAATTTACAAATCTTCTCGTCCTCAAGTGATGCCTAAACCGTTGGAGAACTCTCAAATTTATAAGCTCACGTGCCAAGGACTTTCTATATAAATAAGATTTTCTAGGCTGACTATTAGACGATTGTATGACACCTTATCGCGCAAAACAAGTTGGCCAAATCTTCAATGTTTCTAAGCAGGGTTAGATTCTTTTAGAAATCTTCCTTCTCTTCTAGATTAACAAGTTACACAAATAGAATGCAAAGAATCCATTGCACTAAAAATAAAGACGTCAATCAATTTCAAAAAAGAAATACTTGTTAATGAGAATAAAAAGAATCTTTCCATATGTTATGCACAGGAAATCCAACAAGAATGGTTTCCTTTAAGAATGATTCCCTTTTTGTTTATTAAATCTAAGAGGGGAATAATATTCTATATCAATCATGTATTCAAAAATGATTTTGATTCAAAAATTTTGATTTCAAAAACTTTCTTAAACAACCTTTACTTAGAAAAATAGAACCTTTAAAGTTTTTTTATCTTCTCAAACATGTAGAGAATAATATATCAAAGATTATTAAATTATTTTCGAACACATAAGCACATAATCTATAATTACATATGCACGGTCAGCATGTACGGCCAACACCAAACATGCCAACTTAAAGTGTCACATCATGAGTAACATGACATTTTCCAACAAATATTATTTAATGAAACATTAATATTTAAACATTACATGACTCATCATGCGATCTAAATAAACTTCAGGTATATTTCATTAATTAATATTACAACTTCATGTACAAACTTAGTAATGAATCTCTCAATAATGTTTATCATGATATATTCATAAAATTATTTTGAAACGACAAATAAATTTAGAAGAAAAACATTAAAGAACAAGATACTAAATTAATAAAAAATTGGTAATATCAAAGTTAATGTTAATTAGTAGTCATATATTCTCTACTTTCAAAAGTGATGAAATCAATATTTTTAAGATGTTCTATTATGTAACACCCTGATTCTCGATCCCTTCACTCTGTCGCATTTGAGTTATTCATGGAGATGTATGCACTTTCACATTCATTATCATCACGTATCACCAACGAGAATCGGGATATTACTATAATAACTTCAAATAACTAATTGCCTTGACACACCAAATCACATCTAATAGATGTACATGAAAAATAAATTCGATTGCTGATTCACTTGAGTTAAATAAGAGAACCTCAGCAAGAAAAATTGGTCTAAAGTCATCTTTCAAGTAAGCCATAACCAACGTTTGGCCTATATGGCCGACTTCTAACTGACAATGAAATAAATAGATGAGTTAGTTCAATGGGTCATAAACCCAACTTAAAATATAAATTCAAGTCCTCATTCCTATGATGACCTCAACAATGAGGCACTCAACTACCTTGACAATACTCGTCAACACGAGCATCTTCAACAATCACCTGAAAAATAAAAGTGGGGTGAGCTCGAAAGCCTAGTAGATCATACACAATACATTAATAGCATTATCCAGGTTAAAAATACATAATTTACAAATATTTATCAATACATTAGGTGATGCAAATAGTTGATTATTTACTAGTTAATGTTTAGATCGAAAGAGCTAACCTCAGCGTTCTCTCCACACTTCCACATCTAAAGATAAGGAACAAATCTTAAGCCAATTGCCTAGGAATATAAGGACACACCCATCACCCAGCATCCGGGAACTAGGGACACACCCATCATTTAATCTTTGGGAATTAAGGAGACATCCATCATTTATCCATAGAACACCCACAGTAATCTCCCGTGGACTACTGCGTCGATATGTGGTTCGATTCTTAGTTAAGGTGATGTTGCTTACTTTATGTGCACACTTTTAAATAGATAAAGATATGCAAAAATGCATTCTTTAGATGATGAATTAATAATATGCAACATAAATAAACCCTATACATAAAGCAAATAATACAACAAATTATAAGTGTAACTAGGGAAAATAATGTAGTATATTCAACAAGTAATAAATTTGGGGAGGCCCAAGGTCGAACCACAAGGATTGGGATAAATTTCTAAAACTAAGGTTTGCTACATATAATAAAATAAGAAAAATGAG
>JAJIYU010006845.1:0-20075 GCA_030144865.1 Tinospora cordifolia | reverse complement strand
TATATATATATATATATTAAAACATCTCATATATATATATATATGAAGAATGAAGATTTAGTTGAATTTTGAAAAGTTTTATTTTGCTGCTAGATTTAAATTTTCTATTTTCTAATTTTAATCTTTGTTTAGCTTACTGAAAAATTCAGTGAACACAGTGGAAAATTCTTTTTATCTTTATTTTATGCGAAATGTGTTTTCAGATATTTATTTGAGAATTATTTATCACAAACTTAAATTTGAGGAAAATGATCTTAACATATATATTTTAAGTAGCATTCCGATTCTCAACGGATGACGACCCGCACGTGAGGCATCTCCGTCGAAGGGGGCGCATCTTTGCACTTAACCTATAGCACGTGATGGGAGTTTCGATTGGGAGTTGAGCTATTACATATTATAATTAAGATAATTATTGTGGTTATTTGTTACTATCTTCATAATGTTTACATGTATATGTAAAAATCTAAAAGCATGTTGGGACATGACGAATGTCATGTTATACTACTATTCATTATAATCCAATTGATATCCCATGCATGATGATAATATTCAGTTTATTTAATATCCTATTCCAAATGTGCATGCATGAAAGTAGTACATTTTAATTTAGTTATAACTTACAGTTAATAAAGACGATTAAGACATTAACCATGTACTAGGGCGACACATCTATATTTGATCAACATGGGTATTGTCCCTTGAAGAATAGACTCATCATGGTATATCTATATTTGATCAATATAGATAGATCTGTAATTGAGATAGACTAAGTTTAAGGCCATAGATTGGTATTGTATCGTTCCTAGTTGTGGCATCTATATAATTTTGTTTGAAGTTTACTCCCAACCCAACTTTTGCTTTACAAGTGTCTCCAATAGTTGATGCTTTTATAGGAAGGTGTCATTAAAGATCAATGCTCATTTTAAGAGGTGTCTTTCTACTACACCTTGAATTAATTAAGGAAAATATCGAACAAAGTCCATTTGGCTTGTCAACCATAAACAAGTAACTAACACTCAATGGTTAAAGTATTTGCACATCATTGTTTTCATTACTATAATACTTCAAAAGTATTTGGGTTGATACATTAGGCTCCTTTAAGCTCACCTATTTTATTTTATCTTTTAGGTGACTATTGATTAGAGTAAAGCCAGCAAACAATTCCTATGGTGACATGAGGTTGTTAATAGTTGAAGCTTAAAATTGGGCATTGGGCCTTATGATTCAATTTATTTACTCATTCTTCAATTTTAGTGTTGATATATTGGTCAATGGGTCAAACTTATATTATTGTTATATTTGGAAACTTTCAAAGTTTTCCTTATAGATATTTATCTCAAAAATTTTAGAATTTATTTGATAATGTTGGATCCATCTCATGTTTTTCCCATTGAGAAAATGGTATTGACATAGCGTGTCCAACCTTTTAGGTGACCTCGTGTTTGTAACTTAATGTACTTTTATCTCCATTATTTGGCACTTGAGGACATTTTGATGATTTAGCCATGGTGCAGTTGGGTGACTAGAGGGCGGAGCGTTACATTAACAGTTTAACATACACTTTAGTTATATCTAATCGTGTTTAACATATTATAACTCAAACATGTGAACTTCATGTCATTTTCAGTTGAGTTATCTTGTCATGAGATAAATTGTCACTCTTATTGATAAGATTGGCAATAGCTGCTAACAGAAAATAATTGACCTAATTCAAGCAGCTTAAGTTGCTCCAAATAGAAGTGAGAGAGAATACTAGGAAGATAATATTTTTTTTTTTTTGTTTTCTTATCCCTAAACAAAAATTCTTATACAACTTACTCTAATAGACAAAAGCCATAAAAACAAGGACATTGAGACACTTTCACTTTCTTATAGCTTAGCCCAACTAATTACTAACAGATACATGTATATATGTAGCATAATAGTAGTCATTGAGCCAGGTGGACCTCTCCTTGCTATGATTGGGTCATTCCACATGCTAGCTTATAATTTTCATTGGCTTGAACTGTATGGATATGGGCTTTACAACTCATGCTAGAGGAGCTTGCTAAGTCTGGTCCTTGCATCAGGTTTATGGCTCGTGAAAAACAAATCTTCTACATTAGATCTATTGTTTGTATCACCGTCATTCTTGCAAGTAGGTTTAGATTTTATTCTCTTTGATGACGAAGGTTGATCTACCCAAGAACTTAATTTGTTACTTAGGCTTCTTTAATAGGACGAAAAGTTCTATTCCTTGTTAGAAGGGATAGTTATCCTACGAAGTGGTGTTAAGATTTAAAGGTTTTCTCTAATCATTTTTTTGTTCACATTTCAACTGAAACAATAGTCCTTTGTGTTTGCTCATGCTGCCTTTGTAGGCCTCCCAACTTTGATTCACCACCTAGGGGCCATGCTATGTAAGTGGAGGATAAGAATCCCTCCTATTACATTTCAAGGCTAGGATCGACAAAGCGGCCGACCTCCACTTCGAGGTGCATGATATTTTTATACAATTTTCAAGGCTTGCTTTTTTTTGCTTTGTAAATCGTTTTTGGAAGCTAACTAAGCTTGTTGTTAGGTAGGTGTAAAGGTGTTATACACTCTTTTTCTGATTTATTAATGTTATAATGTTTTTTTTTTTTTAAATGTTTCAGATATAAGTAGGATACTTCATAATTACGAGACATTTCTCAATCACTAACTTAGATGACCTAGTCTTATCTTTGCATCAAATTAAGCCATTTAATTTATATTTTTGTAGAAAATCTCGGAATTATAAATATTACATCTTTTTTTAATATTAGTAAAAAAAAAAGTTGTTGTAATTGCAAGTTTTATGCATTTATATTAATCACAAATATTAGATAAGTAGGTACCCACCTTAAGATGTGTTACACTAATTTATATAATAGATACGATTATTATAATTACAGAAAAATCATAACTACAACAATTATATTTATATTTTTCTTTTCAATATTTTTATTTTCTTCGTTAAATTTATTGTAAAAAGGTAATAGAGTCTCATATTGCAATTAAAAATTGATCAAACTTCTATATCTTAAATAAAAGCATAATTACTAATATAAGGACGTTCATAATGGTTAGACCATTTTGAAGTTTGATATTTCTATCACATCATCAATTCATTAAACCTTTATATATTAAACTGTCTCTCCTAGTAGTTCATAATTTGTTAGACTATATTATATGATATTCACAATTATATCAACCCATTAATATTTCATTTATAAAATATATATATTTTTTAAATATCTCTTATTCACATTTAAATTAAAAAATTATATATAATTATTCAAATTTATATAAAAATAATTTTTTTATTTTAAAAACTTATTTATTTAAAATATTACTTTTTGTTTTAAAAATCATTTGAAATTTTTTAAAAATTAAATTTTTAAAAAAATTAAATTTTTAAAAAATATTATTTATCTAAAATTTATCTATATATTAAAATTAAGATTTATTTAATTTTTTTAACATATATATATATGTATGTATGTATGTATGTATGTATGTATGTATGTATATATGAAAATAAAAAAGGAATTCCATCATCTTAATATTGCTCAATTCCCCCAAAAAGAAAACAAGCTTGATATTGCTCGAAAAAAGAAAAAAACAAAAGGGTTGGAAGTGGGTTGAGCGTTTGGTCATAGGCACCTAATGGGGCATTTGACTAGCTCATCGCTCAGTGAGCGTTGAATGCATCACATTGTAGATGCCCTAATGATTAAATTAATTTGTATTCAACGTTACAACTTTTTTCTATTTAAATTTTTTATCTCTAATTTGTGAAAAAGCTGAATCGGTTTGAAACACCTCAAAAAAAGAAAATTCTACTAATTTACAATATGACATCGAATAAAAAAGATGAAAGAAAATGAATCAATAAGAACAAGTAAAAAAAAAAAATCTCCAAGTACATTAGTTACAAAGTATACAAATACTATTCAAACACATCAACTTCAACTTGGTTCAACACCAACAAAAATTTTGGCAAAAGTTCAATCATCTCCCTTGCAATTTAGACATTTGCATTATGGCCTTCAATATCAAACAAGCGAGAGTAACGTTACTTCCTTCAGGAAATTTCCATTGTACTTTGTTTTCTAGTGAAGGGTCGAGTTCAGAGAGAAACCTAACAATGACTCTTGCTATTTCCTCGCAACCTTCAATTGGACCCTCCATAATATCTTTGAAAACAGAATTTGGCAAGTGAGTAAGAAAATAATGCAACATATCAGCAAATAGTTCCTCCACACAATTACAAAGCTCATTCATTGAAGAGTAGAGTCCAATGAGCATGTCTCTCATAATTTTAATTTCTATTGTCGCAAGCTCATCTGGGAATATTTGACACATGATTTCCAAATTTGACATTGCACTCCCCACTGAACTAATATTTGAATGTATTGAAACTTTCTTGCTCAAATCAATATCCCCACCACTCCATAAAAGTTTTGCAAGCTCTCGTTTCCTTGAATCCTCCTTCTTTCCAACATTTATTTTCTCATCAATATAGTAAATTATTCTGAAAGCTTCATCTAAGGCATTTCTTAGAGGCTCAAGAACACCTAATGATGTTGAAGTAGCTACGACTTGTACAAGGACGACCATTGATAAACAACTCACCTTATATTCATCTGAATATCTCTTCGCAATATCTTGGTACTTACTCAATAGAGTACTTTGAGAGGATGCAGGAGACCTTGATAGTAATTGAACTACATATCTAGGGGAATCTCTTTTAGCATTTGTCCACTCATTCATGTCTTTCACACAAATCTTCATCATCCATTTTAACAACTCTTTCTTGGGGTCAAAACCCACATCCTTAAACTCTTCTATCCATGAATCTATGGATACATCATCCGGGATTTTGCAAATTAGAAACAAAGGTTTCAGAACCCATATCAATGTGCCAAATACAAGTAAAGGAATAATTCCAATGCTGAGAAAAATGAATGCAAATATTAGTGTCAAACCAAACTTAAGTACCAATCGAGACAAGATCATTATTGATGTCCTAATTGATATGTTCTTCATGAAGGAGAATTGAATTTGGAAATTGTTATACTCATACTCCATGAAATTTCCAAGAGTGTAATTGTAATGTCTTACCAATGCAAACCATCGAAAGACAATGGTTAAACATCCCACAAAGACTGCTCCAATTTGAGTTACAATTATCATCCACATTGACCATTTATAATCAGAAATTCCTTTACAGAACTCCATATTTCTTAAAACTAGTCCACGAAATGCAGCTTGAAATAGAATCAATGAGCAAATTATGCAAATAACTTCAGTCGTTAAACCAAATAAGTGTCTGCAAGCTACTAATTGGGGATTGTACATACAATTGTATATGTACCAACGCTTTACTCTGTACATAAAACTTGTGTCACCCTTTGCGAAGAGATCTTTGTTTGTATTGGCAAGAATGCTCTTTATTCTATTGATATCTAAAGTAGAAAACCATAACACAAACATTAACAGACACATGAAACACATGACTGTGATATGCTCCACTTTAAATAAAAAGATCACTCTTGTAGTCATTTGTATGCATATGTTAACAATTATCGTAACAACTAAGATAGTTAAGGCTACGACATTTGTGATACTTTCAGATTTTCCATTACTTGCAATTGAAGGCATGAGGAAACCTATACATACGCATACCATGGTTGTACCGGTGAGCTTAGAGAGCTGGTCTCTAGCATTGGGCATATGAGTTGTAAGATCAACAGGGAGCTTTGAAGCTACTCCAAGGAGAGTCAATGTAACAGAATTGAGCGAAAAACATCGACAAGGAATGTATCGAGTTTTTAGATGTAATCCAAAGAAGAAATCACAAAGCATGAGTATAAAACATACCAACGAGACACCAGCAATATACAAGCCAATAATAGGCACCGGTGAAGAATAGCCTTCTGTGTTTGAACAAGATGAATTTTCCATTTGCAATAGGGTGAGTACCTTCTCAAAAATAAAATTTGGAAATTGTGAAGTGTGAGTTGGATAAAGGAGCAATAAGAGAGAGCTATGGATACAATCAGGAACTGAAGAGCAACACCACGGGGCAGTTGAAAGGGGCCATGTGAAAGTGTGAAACGAAAAAGTCAACAGTACTTTGGAATATTTTTATATATCTGTATTATTTTATACGTTGAGACGCGCCATTGGAGATGTTTATTTAATCGTCCAGCCTGTAATGAAAAAAGTTGTTCAAACATCAATGGTGGTAAGAAGACAAAATGAAGCCCTTCACATCCAACAACTTTGATAAGTGCCCGAAAGTCCCTATTTGTATAAAACAAACATTTTTTTAACAGGAAATGTCAAACCCATCACATCTCTTGAGCAATTATTTAAAATTTCATATTGATAAGAAATCGTGCTCAATAAATGTGTATCTAGAAATGGTTGACCGTGAATCCAAGAACCATCAAAGTAGTTTAACGGAAGATTAAAAGGCAAGAGACCACATTGAATGACTTACTCGAAATAATTTCCTTGGATACGTAGGCATTGTGAGTTGTCTCCACATTTTCTGAATGTGTTGCTATTTCTTTCTTTCAAGCTCTTCTTTTTGAATCATTTAATTTAAAATTCTGCTGAAGCTATCGATATATAAGTAAATTTAGTTTTCTATTGCTATCATACTTCTTTCTGCCTTGCTTTTATTTTTGTTAGATTCTTATATGTTCTTGTCTACCTGGAGAACACACAACTTAATTATTTAATTAATTATTATTTTTTTCATGAGGTATTCCTTTAATACCAAAGCTATTGCAATAGGTTTTGCACTTTTTCAATTAATTCTGATTTTAAGGGCAAAAAGTACAAAGTTTATAGCGCAAAACTCAAGGAATCTACTCTAACAAAACTTTTTAAGGTCATCTAAACATTACTCACTTGTCTTATTGTTGCTAAACACTTTTAGATATCAAGTGAACATCTTTGGATAGTAAATTCAATGTGATATCGGTGATTCTTGCAGCTATTGAAATATCAACCTAGATTTACTTTATTGGAAATTTCTATGTGGAGGTTGATTCTTTTATTTGGTAAATATTAGTCATTTCCTTAATATCATTTCAATGTGCCCTGGGAAAAGGTAAAGAGGTACAAATGTAACAGCAACCAGACTTATAAAGGAAAAAAAAGACTGAAATAGGTATGATACTTTATTTATATCTCTTTTAAGGGCAAAAAAAAAATTATATCTTCATTTAGGCAAATTTGTTACACTCAGTGATGAGCTGTCAAGGACTTGCTTAGGTAGCTAGGATTGCCTAGCATGTAGATGTAGCCCCTTAAATGGGTGACATCTACTTGATTAGGCCAAGTAATTACAACGCCTTGAAGGGGTGGTGTCTTTTGCTGGATGTCGCCTCTTGAAGGGGTGACATTAATCAAGTAGTGCCTAGTTTTGTAACGACCCGTATTTGTGAATATATATTTTTATATATTTTTTAAGAATTTTAATGAAAATATATGAATTATTCTCAAGTTTTTTAAATTTTGAATTACTTATTGAAGAAAAATGAGAATAATGATAAAAATACAAATTTGAGGAGAAAACATGTAGAATCATAAGGAGAATTGATTTCTTGAGGGTGTCGGGACCCCTTCCCTAGGATGAAGGGTGAACCGACCGACACAATGTCCCAACAAACCTGTTTGCAAGCCGAGCTTGTCAAGACACTGTTAAGCCTCAACATACAACACCACATCACACACTTTTAGAGTAATCATAAGGAATGCAGAAGAAGTTTAATACACAAACACCAATAAACTTGATATTTATCCAAAATGGGTCATTACACATGTGTAGCAACGGGAGAGAGTGTTCATTATATACAGGCTATCCTCACCCCTATACATAGGTCCTAACCCTCAAAATACGATAACAGAAAGGGAAATACAAAGAAGTACTACCAAAAGGAGTAAGGGAACGCGACTCTATGCAATGACCACTCCCTTGCCCTTATCCACTGCTGAAGAACCTGAAAAGTTAGAGTAGTGAGCCTAATTGTCCACGGCGGCTCAGTAAGTAATGCAGTCTAATTCAAACTTAAATCAAGTATTCCACAATTTAAAACATGTGTCATGGATGCATGAGCAATAACATTATGCAAGTGAATGCAACAGTAAACACAATTCAAAATCATAATGCAGTCGTGCACCTTCATTAAAAACAGTTTTAATAATGAAAACATTCGTCGAGGCTCGCAAGCTCTCCGAGGCAACTAAAAATCACTCGAGCGAGAGAAATTCGGCGGTTAGGTGTATAGGTGACGACCTAAATCTAGGCCCACAGAACCCCCCTCAGGGCACTCTGTGCTAGGTGGTCACTCGATGCTCTAGGGGAGCCCAATTAATAAACGAGCGAGTTGCAGACAGTTAGGCATATCGTAACGTTCCGATTGAGACTTATTGTCGTTGCCATCATTGTAGGCCCACAAAACCCCTCAACAGGCACTCTATGCTAAGTGGTCACTATCAGGGTCACAACTCACCCTAATTGCTCTGCTGCATCCAATACCCTAACCCACTCCCGGACCTCGACATTCGGTGCACTTCTCATTTAAAACTCATTCAAAGGATGCAAGTTCATCACAATATGTAACATCATTTTCACTATGCACAAAATAACAAGCTCTAAGAAATGAGTTAGAAAACACTACTCACAGGGATGCTCTGCTACTGGCGCTCCTCTCGCGACCGGTCGCGTTCCGCTAGCACTGGGTCCTGCGAAATCGATGCAACTTCTTAACATTAACATGAAACTTGGCTCACTCTAATCCTACTTCATTGGTTAATAAATTACTTGACCTAGTCAAGAAGAGTTCACACATGTTCGTTCACCATACCTTAGTTGCTAAGTCCATTTGATTGACCTCGGTCAATCTTGGTCAACCCTAGTCAACTTATCATTTGATGACCTAGCTGGTCAACAGAGTCACACAGGGTCAATTCTAGTCTTTATGGGGTCAATTGGGCCAAAAAGGGTTAATATCCCCAATTCCCATTACTTAGGTACAAACCTTAGCCTATGACCCTATCTGTGCAACCATTTTTCAAATTTGTTTGCGGGCAATCCGTTCATCAGATTTGTGCCAAACTTTGTAGAATTGTTCAAGACTTCGTAAACTTTCACCAGAATTTTAAATTACAATTTTTGGACCTCATTTACTAAGGTTTCTAAGCATGATAACAGAAACTGCATAGATCCCGTATCCCCTGTGATAGGCAGTGACTGTTTGCCTTAGTTAACCTAGCTACACATATCAGAATGTCCTGAAATTTTGTAGGCCCCTTCAAGACATATCTAAGGGTCTCTCCACCAAATTTCAGCGCAATCTATCATGGTTTGGTCAGTCAAGTTTATCTCAGAAATTTTGGCCAGATTGTAGGAAATTTCTGGGTTCAAGGATTCTACAATCTTCTAGTGTTCTTTTCCCTCATTCAATCATCATCCTATGGGTTGTTTCTTGTGTCTACTTACAGTTTACAGGTCATAACATATCCACTAATCACAACCACTTGAAATCAGTAGCATGTAACATCAAAAACAGGTCTATCATTCTATCAATATTCTGCTATATTCTAAAGAACACAGAGAATTTGCTCTAGCACCCTACAATCATGGCATATTTGCATGTATTAACAAGACACATCCACAAGAGTTCAAGGTCAAGTCTTTATACCTTTCTGAAACCTCTATTATGGAGTCTATAATGCCTATGGTTCTAGCCTGAAAGGGTGCCTTTAGGTGTCCCAATGTGGCTCTTATTTTGGTCTCAACTGTTTCTATCGGCACTGTTGCAACAGTATGTCGCACAGTGAATACCAGAGACTCACAAGACGTATTAAACGTTCTAATATGCAATTTCTAGCACTTGGACACTTGAATACACTTCATGAGAGGTAAAGTAAGGGGTTTCACTTGAGGGATGTGTCTGCATTGGTCCTAGCATGAGCTTTCCCAAGGTTGCTCTAACTGTTTCTATTACACAGTTACAACAGTGAGTAAGCAACCAACTTCAAGGGTCCTAAAATCATGCATAAGGCCCTATTTTTCACTCTCTAACTCTTGGAGATCAAAGTATATACAAAAATGAAGGGAGTGAACCATTTTATCTTCAAAAAGGAACTGGAAATGGCCAAGGTTAAAGGCTTCAAAAGTGGTTTCAGCACACACTTTCTGGTTTTTTATAGGTTTAAGTAGTGTGGACAGTCCTTTTCTTGATGTTTTCTGCTTCAAACGGCTCCAAGACTGGGCAAACCACTTGTAGGATCTTGTAGGTGGTGGTACACGCTTCAAATCAAGCTATAGTTTGCAGAATTTGGTGGAGAATTGAAGAAGTTCTAAGATTGGAAATTTGGTTACAAAATTTGAAAATTCTATATTTTGAGCTCAAGAATGTCTTTTTGTTGCATGAGGATGCTTGCTTGGCAAGGGTGTGGATGACATGTGGCATCTAGGTGACATTGACATCACATACTGGATGCCCAGTTGGCAGCCTTCATTGGCCAAATTGGAGGCCATGAAGTGATGGCAAAACCATGGGTTACAAACCATGAACTCCCATGGTTTTGCTGGAAAAATATCTGCTGAAAACCCCCAAAATTTCGGTCAAAAATCACCCCAAAAACCCAAAAAAAAATGCACAAAACAAAGGAAGACAAGAGGGTTGGACCCCCCATGGGCACATGGGCTAGCCCACGCGCCTGGCCCAGGCGCTAGGCGCCAGCCCGTGCGGGCCGGGCACTCGGCCCATTGGGGCCTGGGCCGGCCCAGGCTCAGCGCCTGGGTCAGCCCAGGTCCCCCTATATTATTTTTTATTTTATTTTTTTTTCTTACCAATACATATACATATATACGCGTAATATATATCAAAATTTCACATTTTTTTTAATTTATTAAAATTGTCTAATTCATCATTTTCCATTCCAAATGCCAACATTATACACCATTTCATCATTAAATTGATTATTTTTTCTAAAAATTTTATAATTTCTCCAAAAATCATATTTTTCTCCCAAAAATTACATTTATCATTCTAAAAATTCGATAATTGCTCCAAAAATTTATAAATTAATCCTATAAATTATTTTTTCCAAGAAAACACTTTTTCCTAATATTTTCATGTATTTTCTCCTTAAAATTACATTTTCTCAAATTATTTCTATTTTCTTTAATAATTAATCCAAAATTGAAAAAAATTAAATTTTTTTTTTGTATTTTCTCATTAAAATTTTAGAAAATACATGGAATAATAAATGTCGGATCCATCAATCTGATGTCAAAAATGTGGGTTGTCACTGAGGAAAATGATTTTTGAGATTAATTGTCGAATTTTCAGAATAATTATGAAATTTTTAGAATGATTAATGAAATTTTCGGATGAAAAATGTAATTTTTGGGAGATTATTAAATTTTTAAGAAAAATAATTGATAAATAATGAAAATTGGAGTATATTTGAAATTTTTGATGAAAAATGATGGAGTAATAATTTTACTAATTTTAGAAAAAAAATGTAAAATTTTGATATGTATAGGTGTATATATATTAGAAAAAGGGGGAAAATGAAAAAACAAATAAAATAAAAAAAAAGAGAATTGGGCTACCTGGGCAGCCCAGGCGCATGAGCCTAGACAGCCCAGGCCCATGTGGGCCGGGCTGGGTGCATAGCCCAACCTACTTCTCCTCTCTCCTCTCTCTTTCTTCTTCCTTCTTTTTCCTCTTCCCTTCCACCAACTACTTGCGACAATGGAAGAAGGCAAGTTTTGCACCTGATTTTGGGCCACTAGTGGTTACTGCCGATAGGCCACCCTTGCCCCCTGTGAACTTCGGCCAAGCAACATCCATACCTTGTCATTCCCCTGGCCACGTGGGTGGCCATGTGCTGTGTTCTGGTTCGTGCAAAACCTCTCCCAAACATCAAAAAACCATATTTTTGGTGTAGAAATCAGTTTGGATGAGCCATCTTCCATCCCTCATATCTCCTCCATTCAAGTTCAAAATTTGGTAATCTTGGGGTCTTTGAAAATAGCTCATTTCCCTCTTCAAGCTTGTGCAAACCGTTGGACAAAAGCACTGGCCTGTTGAAACAAAAATCTCCACGAAGATCATTGTTTGGCATAGTTGAACCCAAAAAATCAAACAAAGTGTGTTTTAGCCAAATTTGCGAAGCAGTTTAGTGGGTCATCTGAACTCCAATATTGAGGTATTATAGCTCATTTTAAAGCTTATAATGTCTTCTTCAACTTTCATTTTATAAGAAACACCAACTAACCACTTGAAACATGTCAAAAATGGCATCAAAGAGGGGCTGTTTGTGACTACAGAACCCAGTGGACCCAGTTTGACCGGTTGACCAGGTTTAACTGATTCCAATTCGAATTGACTAAGATCGATTAAGAATAGTAGGATCGAATTAAGTAGTCTTTTATGAGGAACTGAAATTGGGTCTAACATAACACAGATTTGAGCATAGATCGGGGGACTGGGCTGAGTGTCGAAGGGACATCGGTGCGCGAGACCCGATCTGAGTAGTTTAATTTAGTTGTTATCTTAACTGTATTCCTTGCATGGAAAATGATTGAAATTGTCATCAGTTGAATGGTTTCTCGCGTTGAGCTACAATGATTGATTTGAAATATATGTAGTTGTACACTGATAGGAAGACCATAGGCTCGAGGTCCGAGCGCAAGGTTAAGGTACATGATGTGATTAGTTTAGGCTCAAGGTCCGAGCGTCAGGGTTAGCGCATATGATTAGTGCGCCTAGCCCCAGACCCACTCGAGCACGACACTTGAGGATTGAGCACAGGGTTAGGTGTTCGACGAATGTGCCTAACCTTTGACCCGCTTGAGTGGCCGGTACGCCTAACTCATAACCTGCTTGAGCGATGACCATAGGGTTGTATTTGATGATTTGAGCCCTAGTCTTAATATAGTTTTGAGTCGCATGTATTTAAACTGTTCTTCTTCAAACTATTGCACTGTTTATAACTATTTTTATAGCATACCATAATTTTTCAGAAATTGTTTCACCGTTACTATTCTGCATACATGCACTGTTTTTGGATGCCAGTTAGGTAATATGCTAGTTTTACTACTCACGGAGCCACATTGACATTTAGGCTCACTACTCTACTAACATTTCAAGTTCCTCAGCGGCCGATAGAGGGAAAGGTGTAGTGATAGCCTAGTCTTGAAGTGGTCCTCTGTTTCTTTTTTTGTTTCTATTTGAGGTTGGTCACATTGTGTACGTTTGTAATGGTTTAATGGTCAAACTGTACTTTTGGGACATGATAATGTGTAATATTTTGTTGCTTTCTCACCTTATAGTATGAATGTTTAAATTATTCTGATGCTGTTTGTCGTTGAAATTGGAATGTAAGGGCTTAATACTGATTAGGTGAACTCGACTCGATGAGTGAGTTCGTTGAATCACTGTGTCGGTCGGGCCGTCCTTCAACCTAGGGAAGGGGTCTTGATAGACTTCGTATTAAAGCCAAGTTTCAAAAACTAGAGAACACTTATAAGTGAAGGGCCTAGATGACATCAGAGTCAATGCGCAAGTAAACAAACCCCCAAACTTAAGGGAAAAGGGGAAACTATCAACTATAAAATGTATTTTGAACATAATGTACGGTAGTACTAAGTGTTTAGAGTCAAGTCTATTTCGAATAGATGAATAACCAATAATTCAATTCAAAATGCAGATAAAAGATGCCGCCCAAGCGGGGTGGAGCCAGGAGAGGCAGACCACAGACCAGGCCTAGGGAGCCAACACCCCCACCACCACCACCTCCAGTTCAGCCTGAGATGGACCCTATACAGAGGCTCGAGGTTGTGATTAGGGCCTCTAACGAGGCTATGCAGGCCCAAACAACCTTATTAAGGGAGATACTTGATAGGTTGGAGGCTGAGAGGCAGAGGGATGAGCCATCCACGTCAATAGGGCCTTCTGTCCCTACTGCACCCGTGGTGACGGTCGCTCCCACTATAGTGTTGCATCGCCTACTCTACCGGCACCACCAGTTCCAGAGCCACTAGTTCAGGTAGCAGTGGCACCAGTTGCCCCTACCCAAGATAGGTTGGGAGATGAGAGAGCCTACATTCGGTTCCTCAAGAGCTTCATGGACTTTGCCCTGCGACGTTCATGGGCAGTATCAGCATGGATGCGGCAGAGCATTGGCTCTTGAGACCCTGTGATTATCAGAGACAGATCAGGTTCTATTCTCGACACATATGATAGAGGGTGAGGCTGCCAAGTGGTGGTGATATACTAGGCGCATAGAGGGCCAGATCACATCTTGGGTCAGATTTAGAGAGCTTTTTCTAGGGGCTTACATTCTGGAAGCTGAGCGAGAACGTAAGAAGATAGAGTTTTTGAGCTTATGCCAGGGAACTATGACAGTGAGAGAGTATACCCATCGGTTCCTACAATTGGAGGCGTATGCATCCTGGATAGTATCTGAGTCGAGAGAGAGGGCTTGATTTTATCAACGAAGACTGAGCGTTGCTATCAGACAAGCGACTACGACGTCGAGGGCCCATACCATAGAAGAGATTCAAAGAGAGGCTGAGCGGTATAAGATGGACGGGTTGGATGGGCGTCATGAGATCTCCATTGTACTGAGTAGCACTAAGCAGACACAGTCACAGACTCAGCTACCATATAGAGGCGGATCTGGAGGATTTAGGGGTCGTGGTCGTTCTAGAGGCACAAGAAGAGGAAGTTTTCTGAGAGCACTACTCCTGGACAAGGTGCTACGACCGCTTTTGTACTTGCCGCCACACATATTCAGTCACAACCACTGATAGAGCAGCAGAATACATTTTATGGGGGCCGAGGTTGAGGTCGAGGACAAAATCACAACTACCAGGGCGACAGAGGCCACCCATTACATGTTTCTAGTGTGGACAGCTTGGGCACAAGAAGGCTGAGAGCCCAACTCTTACGGCAGGTCCCACTTCTTTCACCCCTGTCTTCAAAGACAGAGCACAAGCTGTTACACAGCCTGACCCCGACTCAATGAGGACCTTGGTGGAAGGTACCGTTTTGCATCATGATTCAGCTATATATGTGCTGATTGATACTAGTTCTACCCTATCTTTTATCTCTGGATGTGCTGTGCATAGATTAGGGTTTAGACCAGTTGAGTCTCCCACTTTTTTGATATTGAGTACTCCTGCTGGGGAGCGCATCTACCCCAACATGATCTGTGAGGGGTGGATACTTTGATTGGGAGACTTTGAGACTATTGTAGACTTTTGAGTATTGGAGTTTCTCGATTTTAATGCCATACTCGAGATGGATTGGTTGGCTGCATACCATGTACATGTCAACTGCTTCGCCAAGAGGGTCGTATTCCAGATCCTGGGGCGACCCATTGTTGTCTTTCAGGGTAGAGGTTCCGATAGGCAAAACACCCATGGCAGATTGGTCACACAACATGACATGGACATTATGGCTGGTTTGACCACCATAGACGAGGGACCTTCACGGTCGAGTATTGATGAGATTCCAGTTGCTAAAGACTTTCCAGATGTGTTCCTCGACGATCTATCAGGCTTGCCCCCTAAGCGGGAGGTCGACTTCATCATCGAGGTCATCCCAGGGACACGACCAGTGTCCATTCCTCCTTACCACATGGCGCCGAAGGAGTTACAGGAACTGAAGGTTCAGCTAGAGGAGTTATTGGGTTAGGGTTTCATTACCCTTAGTGTGTCACCTTGGGATGCTCCAATATTGTTTGTGAAGAAGAACGATGGGAGCCTCTGCTTATGTATCAACTATAGATAGTTGAACAAAGTGGCGATCAAAAATAAGTATCCTCTTCCACGTATCGACAACTTGTTTGATCAGCTTAGGGGTGCCAAGGTCTTTTCGAATATTGATTTGAGATCAGGGTACCATCAGCTGAGGGTCAGGGAAGAGGATGTACAGAAGATAACATTTTGCACTAGATATGGGCACTACGAATTCTTAGTCATGCCATTTGGCATGACGAATGCCCCTGCTATGTTTATGGACCTCATACAGAGAATGTTTTGGCCATACCTTGATACCTTTGTGATTATCTTTATTGATGATATTTTGATTTATTCGAGGTCTCGAGAGGAGCATGCCGAACACTTGAGGATCGCATTGCAAACCTTGACGGAGCATAGGTTTTATGCCAAGTTCAGCAAGTGCTAGTTTTGATTGTCAGAGGTCCGATTTTTGGGTCACGTGGTTAGAGTTGAGGGTATTTCTGTCGATCCGGCTAAGGTTGAGGCAATTATCAGTTGGTCGAGACCTACCACGGTGACTAAGATCTGCAGCTTCTTGGGTTTAGTAGGCTATTACAACCGTTTTGTCAAGAACTTCTCAAAGATTGCCGCTCCAATGACGAAACTAACCAAGAAGGATACTCCATTTATATGGGATAATGGGTGTGAGAATGCCTTCCTTGAGCTTAAGCAGACATTGACATCTGCTCCAGTGCTAGTGTTGCCAGAGCCCAGCCGAGAGCTGACTATATACACTAATGCATCACAGATAGGCCTTAGCTGTGTGCTGATGTAGGATGATGAGGTTGTCGCTTTTGCCTCACGACAGTTGAAAGTTCATGAGATGAATTACCCCGTACATGACTTAGAGCTAGCAGCAGTAGTGTTTGCACTGAAGATATGGCGACATTACCTCTATGGAGAGCGTTTCACGCTCTATACGGACCACAAAAGCCTCAGGTATCTGTTCTCACAGAAGGATCTAAACATAAGACAGAGGCGATGGATGGAGATATTGAAGGATTATGACTTTGCTATCGACTACCACCCGGGGAAGGCTAACGTAGTGGCTAATGCTTTGAGTCGGAAAGGGGTCGAGACTACCTGCATGGCTAGACACATGTCGCATGAGTGGAGGATGATTGACTTTTTCATAATTATGAGTATCCGCGAGTCATCCTCTAAGGCTAGAGTTAGCGCACAGATTACAGCCCAGCCAATTCAGGTTCAGGAGATCACAGAGGGACAGCCTCGTGATGCAGCCTATGATATGTTTAGATGTTGGGATGAGGACACTTCTCATGGAGAGTGGTCATGTGATTCATAGGGTACACTAAGATTCAGGGGACGGCTATGGGTACTAGATGATGCTGGCCTAAGACGTAGTGTGCTCGAGGAGCTATACCATTCGAGATACATTGTTCATCCGGGTGCCAATAAGATGTACCAAGATGCTCAATGCACATATTGGTCACCCGGGATGAAGCAGGACAAAGCAGTCTTCATCCAATTATGTGATATGTGCCAACAGGTTAAGGCTGAGCACCAAAGACCTGGTGGATCCTTACAACCCTTATACATACCGAAGTGGAAGTGGGAACACATAACCATGGACTTTGTTACAAGACTACCCCGTACACAGAGGAAGCATGATCCTATTTGGATAGTAGTGGATTGTTTGACGAAGTCAACCTACTTTCTTGCTATGAGTACTAAAGATTTAGTGGAACGATTGAACCACCTTTACATTAGGGAGATTATGAGGCTACATGGGGTTCCTTTGTCTATTGTATCTGACAGAGATTCTAGGTTTACGTCCTAATTTTGGCAGGCATTGCAGACTCAGTTGGGGACAAAGGTAAACCTTAGCACAACATTCCATCCGCAAACTGATGGCCAATCTGATCGAGTAATCCAGATTTGGAGGATATGTTACGCTCCTGTGTTATAGATTTTGGTGGTAGCTGGGAAGATTATTTGGTTTAATGCTAGTTTGCTTATAATAATAGCTACCAGTCGAGCATCGGGATGGCACCATTTGAGGCGTTATATGGTCGACCATGTAGATCCCTTGCTTGTTGGGCCGAGACAGGTGACGGAGCAGTCTTGGGCCCCACCTTCGTACAGGAACAAAATGAGAAGATATTAAGGATTAGACAAAATCTGAAGGCTGCTCAGGACCGACATAAAAGTTATGCTGATAATCGAAGAAGGGTCCTTGAGTTTGAGGTCGGTGACCATGTCCTCCTCTGTATTTCACCTCGAAAGGAGTAGACACGCTTCGAGATTTTAGGGAAGCTCACATCGAGATATATTGGGCCTTTTGAGATCCTTGAGAGGATAGGACCTGTTGCTTACTAGCTAGCCTTACTGCCTCAACTATCGCGGGTTCATAACATGTTTCACATTTTGATGTTGAGGAAGTATCACCCTGATCCCTCGCACGTTATTGATTGGAGGCATATTGAGTTGCGAGAGGACTATTCATACGATGAGATGCCTATGACTATCATCGATCGAGCGGTGAAGAAGTTGTGAAACAAGGAAATACCTATGGTACAAGTGTGCTGGCAGTTTCATGGTACAGAGTAGGATACATGGGAGAGTGAAGACTTCGACACTATCCTAAGTTGATGAGTGAAGACTTCGACATGGGAGAGTGAAGACTTCGATAGGCCAAAGGAACCCTAATGGATGAGGCACACTTGAGTAAGTACACTATGCATCCAGGGGGCGACAAGATGTATCAGAACTTGAAGCAAACCTTCTGGTGGAGAGACATAAAGAGAGACATTGCTAGATATGTCTCACGGTGTTTGACTTGTCAGCAAGTCAAGGCTGAGCACAGGAAACCATTGGGTTTATTACAGCCACTTTCGATTCTTGAATGGAAGTGGGATAGTATAGCGATGGATTTTGTTAGCGGCTTGCCGAGAAGTCATAAGGGGGAAGACACCGTTTGGGTCATAGTAGACCGACTGACTAAGGTGGCACATTTTCTACCTATTCGGTCTACTGATTCAGTGAGTAAGCTGGGAGAGCTTTATGTGCGAAAGATTGTGCGATTGCATGCTGTTCCCAGTACTATAGTGTCAGACAGAGACTCTAGATTCACGTCTCAGTTCTGGCAGAGTTTACAGAAAGAAATGGGGAGCAGATTGACCATGAGCACAACCTTTCACCCACAAACAGATGGGCAGTCAGAGAGGGTCATACAAATATTGGAGGATATGCTGAGAGCATGTACCCTAGACTTCAGAGGAAATTGGAGTAAGCATCTGCATCTTGCCGAGTTGGCATATAATAACAGTTACCAGGCAAGAATTAAGATGGCTCCATATGAGGCACTATACGGCAGACCCTGTAGATCACCATCCTGTTGGGCAGAATTTGAAGACCAGGTACTCACTGTACCCGAGTTGATTGAGGAAATGAACCAACAAGTGAAGCAAATCCAGAAGAGACTAGCTATAACTTAGAGCAGGCAGAAGAGCTATGCTGACAAGCGGAGAAGACCTCTAGAGTTCCAAACCGGTGATCAGGTATTTTTGAAGATCAGTCCACAGAAAGGAATCAGATGGTTTGGAGTGAAGGGGAAGCTAGCACCATGGTACATTGGTCCGTTTGAGATCATCAGACGGGTTGGTGCATGTGCTTATGAGCTGGACTTGCTGAATAGATTGTCCTCGGTACATAATGTGTTCCACGTTTCGATGCTTCGGAAGTACGAACTAGACCCATCTCATGTTTTATATTTGGATGAGATCGTACTTCGAGATGATGCTACTTACGAGGAGCCAGCAGTGCAGATCCTTGACCGTAAGGTACAGAGTCTCAGTACGAAGGACATTCCTTTAGTCAAAGTCCTGTGGAGGCATCATAACCTAGAAAAAGCGACTTGGGAGCTTGAGAGTGAGATGCAGAAGAAATACCCAGATCTCTTCACCAAGACAAATTGATTGGACACATTACTCAGGTACTTTTCATTTAAATTTCGAGGATGAAATTTCTTTTAAGGGGGGTAGATTGTGATCACCTGTAATACCCCAGAATTTTGTCAAAAAATTTAAAATAAATAAAATAAGTCAAATAAATTAATTTCAAAGATTTTAAGAAATTTTGGGTGCAAATAGTGGGTTGGCACATGAAAAAAAAAATAAATTAGAGATATAGTGAAAATTAAACAAATAAAACCTTAATTTGATAATTAAATAAAAAATTAAGGTTTAGTAAAATAAATAAATAAAAATAAAGTATAAATACA
>JAJIYU010006844.1:0-20219 GCA_030144865.1 Tinospora cordifolia | reverse complement strand
TGAAATTGGCTATGAAAAGTCATATTTCACTCTAAGGAGGCACTTAGTAAAGAACATCAAGGGCTTCAAAAACCCTTTTGGTCTAAATTACAACTTTAAACAATTGGTTGTGTAAAACGCCTAATGTATGCAAATGTTTGAATTATGGATGTGTTATTGAGTTGAGTTTGAAAAATGGTTGTTTAATTAAGATCCACTGAGCTTTGTGCTCATCCCTTCCTTTTTTTTTTAGGAATTTGAAATCATGAAGATCATGAAATTTTGGATAGCTTTTTAGCAACTTTCTATTTTTTTGAAGCTTTTTTAGGGCATGTTGCCCAATTTTGAAATAAGACTTCCGCTGAAAATTGATTTTTATTTTGAGTTATGAATCTCTTTTGATAAACAATGTAATGGTTTGTTCTTGAATTAGAAAGTTATGTACTTTCTTTTATTAATAAAGAAGTTGAATTTTTCTTTACCTTTAAATGCCTTGATTTTATGAATGTGAAATTGCACTATTGAATTTATTCTAAGGCATGTGGTATTTAAAAATAGAAAGTCAAGTGTGTGTCACTTGTAAAGTAACACTGGCCCAACCAGCCAATTGGTTAAGTCCACTTTCAGAAAAATGGTGGATGCGTCCAATGCTTAATGATACGGGGGTTGGGGTGTTACACCAGGTCAAGACAAGTGGCACTTGCGACACCCCACTTCAAGGGATTAGCCAGAAGTTGGTGGCATATGATGAGGATTGACCCTAATACGGATACTGAAGCTATGAGCTAGGATAACTTCACAGAGATCTTCTATTAAAAGTTCTTTCTGGAAGTGACCTTGAGCAAGCTACAAGAAGACTTTGTCCGACTAAATCAAAGGGATATGACTGTACTTGAATATGAAAGAAAGTTCATAGAGCTAACAAATTTTCACTAGACCTGATCAGGAAAGAAAGAATGAAGGCTATTTATGTTGCATAGGATCTCAAGATGGAGTCCAAAAGATAGTGAAAACAATGAGCCTAAAGACTATAAAGATGTGGAAAAGGCCTTAATTCTAGAGCAAGAGATCAACCTGGAGTAATAGGTGAAAAGACGAACAAATAGGGTCGAGAATGAGAAGAATCATTAGGGAGCCTAGAAAAAGAACAAGAATAAAGGGAAGATAGGGGTAGGACAAGGAAGCGTCTAGAAAACAAGTGAAGAGGTTTAGACTATGTTATCTGTGCAGGCAAAGGGGCTATATTGTAAGAAATTGCCAAATTGCAACAGCTCAGGTACCTTAATAGTAGTAACAACGAAAGGCTTAGGGGGGAGGTCAGAACGATTATCCTCAAGCCAGACAATAACAATAGAATGCCAATTAGGGGCAAAACCAGGGTCGTGGTTAGAACTAGGCCTGAATGTTTGCTATTAAGACTCAGAAGGACCAAGTCCTTGCAATGGAAGGTATGTTCCTGTTATTTAATGTTACTGCGAGACTATTGTTTGAATTGGTTTGCCTCTAAGTCTTTTATCTCCAAAGAACTTGCTAATAGGTTACAACTTATGACAAAAACACTACCCATAACTTTGAATGTGTCCACACCAATAGGGACTTCAAAAAGAATGTGCAGTTTTGACCTAAGGTTTTTGGATATACTCTTAACAGTTAATCTATGTACCTTACCTTTTTATGGTTATGATGTAATCTTGATGATGGATTGTTTATACCAGTACCAAGCCCAATAAATTATCCTAAATGACTTGTGACCATAACCCTACATTCAGGGGAGACCTATAGAATCAATGAAGATATGTGGACACAATTGAGACGTCCAACCATAGCCACGCTAAACTGCTTAAGGAAAAAAACGAGTTTGAGGAACTCTTTGAAGAAGAATCTATTGACTTGAAGAGGATACAAAACCTAGTAGTGGTTAGTAAGTAAGAGGATGTGTTCTAGATGACATACCCAAACTATCACCACTAGAGAATTAGAGTTCAAGATTGAACTTCACCCTAGAACTAGCCCTATAGCCATACCTCTTTATAGAATGGCTCTAGTGGAATTGATCGAGTTGAAGTCTCAACTAGACAAGCTCAGTGAGAAATGCTTCATCTAGCCAAGTGAATCACATTTAGGAGCTCTGGTATTATTTGTAAAGAAAAAGGATGGTTATATGAGACTTTGTGTCGATTATCAGAAGCTAAACCAAGCTATAGTGAAGAATAAGCATCCTTTGCCAAGGATTGATGACCTATTTGATCAATTGAGAGGAGCTATTCATTTCTCGAAGATTGACATTAGGTCGAGATATCACCAGTTGAGATTTAGGGAGTTTGATATGCACAAGACTACCTTCAGAACAAGATATAGACACTTTAAGTTCATTGTAATGCCATTTGGCTTGACCAATGCCTGAGCAACATTCATAGACTTCATGAACCAAGTGTTTAGACAATATGTTGACCAGTTTGTGGTGGTATTTGTAGATGATATCTTAATCTACTCCAAGTCAGAGGCTAAACACTTAAAACACTTGGGGATAGTGTTGGAGACCCTCAGAAGGCATCAATTATATGTCAAGTTCAGCAAGTGTGAGTTCTGGATAAAGATAGTCAAGTTTCTTGGTCACGTAGTATCAATAGAAGACATCTCTATAGACTTGGAGAAGGTGGAAGCTATCATAGATTGGAGGCAACCTAAGACTATTATAGAGATTAGAAGGTTCTTAGGCCTGACTGGGTACTACGGAATGTTCATATAAAATTTTTCCAAACTGGCAGATCCTATGACCAAGCTAATCGGGAAGGGAGTTAAGTTTGATTAGGATGAGAAGTGTGAGCAATCATTCCACGATTTGAAAAAGAGGTTGACCACGGTCCCTGTCTTAGTTACTTCAACCCATGGTGTTACCAGCACCCTCTATACTGTAACACCCCAACCCCCGTATCTTTTAAGCAGTGTACATTGCCATTGTTCTCTAGACAATGGTCTTAACAAAATGGCGGGTCGGGCCGGTGCTACATTACAAGCGACACATGTTATTTTCTTCTCAATATCTCGTGCCTTTGTATAAAATTTAAGAATATAAAATTTTCAATAAAATCAAGGCAAATTAAAAGAGATAAAGAAATTCAAACTATTTTATTCATAATAGAAATCGAAAGTACTAAACTCTTTAAAAAGAACTAATAGTTACAGCGGAAGACTTCAAAATACTTTTCAGTAGAAAAGCATAAAAACTTTGGGCAACATGCCCTTAAGATTCAAAAAAAATATAATATTGTAGACACTTTCCAAGAAACTATTTATATTCAACAACTCCATGGGTTCATGTTCCTAAAAAATAAGAAAGGAAGAGTGAGAACATAGCCCAGTGAATCCTTTTCGAGCAACCATCTTTCATATTCAAACTCAAAACACATTCATAGTTCAAATACTTGCATACATTAGGCGTTTCAAACAACATTTTTGTTTAAAGTTGAGATTTTAGACCGAAAGGGTTTTTAAGCCCTTGATGTTCTTAACAAAGTACCTCCTTATAATGAAATATTGTACTTCTTACCCAATTTCATTAGACTTTTGAACTTCAAGGGAACTTACCCACCAACCAAGTACTTTGGTCTTAAAACCACATGAACTAATCATATGAAAAGAACATCCATAGTAACCCACATGTTTACTATGATGGTATGTGGTTATTATCTCCATCATCTTTGATTAATTCTCATATCATGATCTCATAAAATAAATTTCAAAATATGAAATCAAACTAAAATTCAGAAAATACATAGTCAATTCATGAAATATTCATAAAACTTGCATCATAATTTAATTAAAAAGCCTAAGCATGATACTAACATGACATGGATGATATGATTGCTCAAACATGAATTAAAACTGAAATACTAAAATAAAATGTAAAATTTTAGAACTGAAGTTGAAAATCTTTGAATTCAATGAAAAACCCACAACAATGAGCATGCCATGAATTCAAATAAGAACAGAAAGGTGTTCTAGAAATCACTTCCACCTTGTGACGCTTTTCTTCCGAAATTTTGGCAGCAATTTTCCTTGCGTACTAGTGCCAATGAAGATCGCCCAATTTAATTCCCCAATTCAAGAGTTTCTCACACACACGAGAAGGGAAAATGGAAAAGGTGCCAAGAAGAAGGTTTTGAAAAAACAAGAGAAGCATTCAACTCTTATTCTATGGAATGAATGAAATTATGAGCCTAGGGGGGTTTATATAGGTTTTCCAAAAAAAAGAAAATAGAAAGTTTTGAGTTGTTCTAGGAGTAAAACACCTAATTAGTCTACAATTTAGTACTTTCTAATTTTTAGAGGAGAATGAGTATTTTTAGGATTTTTTTCAAATTTTAGAAATAATTTTCGAAATTTAGAAACTATTTTTTCAGAATTTTCAGATATTTGTTTGTATTTTTGTCAATTTTAATGTAATTTTTGTTTTTTAAATTTTTACTTTTATCTGGTTCCTCGGATTTTCCTCGAGACACGCATTAGATTTTGATCGGAGCCGTTGGATTAATCTCAAATCAATCAATAGAAATTGGATTTTTGATCTCGGCCGTTGATTTTCATATTCAAATCACTAACACATTCATAATTCAAACACTATAAAAAAATTAGGCAGTTCAAGCATCAAAATTGTGTAAAGTTGTAACTTAGACTAAAAGAGTTTTTTAACCCTTGATATTCTCAACTAAGTGACTCCCTAAAGTGAAATATGATATTTCTTAGTCAATTTCATTGGACTTTGGACTTAGGAACTCTAACCTACCAACCAATCACTTAGGTATTATAAACCTTATGAACTAATCATAAGAAGAGAACACCCTTTACAACCATATGTCTACTATGATGGTACGTGGTTTATATCACCATCTTCTCATCTTAAATCCCATATTCATGAAATATAAATAAAATTTTAGAATACAACAACAAACTAAAAATAAATTTCAGAATTTAACAAATTGTAAAGCAATTCACCCACCATTCAATATCATGCGCCAAACTTTAGAATAATTCCTAAACATGATACTAACATGAAATGAGCATTTTAAATGAATAACCTTGAATATTCAGCAAAACTGAAATATATATAAATATTGAAAAATAAAAGTGAAAATGTATATCATGATTTTCAAAAAAACACATCACACAAGAATTAACATGCTAATAGCTCAAATATGAAAAGAGTTTTTAAGAAAAACAACTTCCACCTGAAGAAATGTTTTCTCAAAAATTTTTGTAGAGGTTCCCTTTGGTTTATCACTTCTGACTTTTAGCAAAATAACTCTCTACTAATCACTAAATACTGAAACTAAAAATCTCTCACTTACGCACAAAGAAAACGAGAAGAGAGGTAAAGAAAAAGACTACGTTTGATAGCACAATAGGGAGGAATCTCTCTTGTTCTTGGAATAAAGAATTGTGTGCAACTTAGGGGGTTTATATAGATGTTCATGAGCATATGGGACGTCCTTGGGCAATTCTTGGCTACCTAGGGAATCTCTCAATCTTTGGGCAAGTTACCAAATGTCTAGAGTGTGAAAGAGGTAAGTGAGTTCATGGATCACCAATCTTGCCTAATTTCTAATAGCACCAACGAATATTCTCTAGCATATTCTCTAATTCAAGTTTTGAAGAATATCTTCATTCTAGAACCCTTCTAAATCTAGTCTAGATGTTTCATAGTAGAGCAATATGTTCTCTAAAAACCTTCTTATTTGATTTTCTTGCTTGCTTATCACACAAACACAGACATGGCAATTTTTTCTATTTTCTTTCTTGGACATCTAGCTATGGTGAGCACACTTTCTAATTTTTTTTGGACCCATAGGTGGCACATCAAGTGGGCATATCTCCTAGATTCGGTAGCAAGGTGAGTAAAAATGGAGTTTTCTATTTTGGTTTCCTTGTTAAATACATAGGACGACTAGGTTTTTTTTCCATCAATTTTGATTTCAAACCTTTCTAATTAGGTCAATTCACATGTGTGCACAAACACATGTGCATGGTTGGACCAGTTTTGCTTAGGTGAGGCATGCAGCCCATGATAACTTAGCTTGGTGTACGAAATTACTCTTCATGGATTTCCAAATCCTAGGTGGAACATCTCATATGGGTGGTGTAATGAATTACTTGTGTGGTACATTGGATTATGTTTCATGGTAATAAGGGAAGACATCCCATGGTGGTTGAGTAGGGTGGGGGTGGACCCGATCATTGTGTTCCACCTATGTGACTTGCACATGCTTTGGGTGGCCAAGCCTTCATGGGTTCACATGAATTTAATAAAATTTAATATTTCTCTAATCACTAGGAATTTATGTGTATAACCTACAGTTTTGGAACCACATGATCAATACACAAATTTTGAAGTATAGTTTGGCCTAAAGTGATTTTCTTTAGAGCCCACTGAAGGTACTCACCCGAATGTTGGCCAATTGTCGTGATTTTTGGATATGTTGTGCGCCTTGTTAGTTTATGCCATCTCATGGAATTTTGGGTCATTTTGAATCCTCAAAGTACCCTAAATGACACTTCTTTCCTAATTTAAACCCCTAAAGGATGTTTGGCAAATGAGAGCCCTAATCTTGACAGATTGAGCTGATTTTTGGATATGTTGTTCAATTGGTCGGTTCAAGTCACTTTGCTTCATTTCAGATGATTTTGGATTCCTAAAGCTCACTACATGAAAGTTTTAGAACCTACCAAATTTAGCCCTTAAATGTGCTCGATTTCATTTTGCATCCAAATTTTACTCAATAGGCCTTGAATTTTATTTTATTTGGTATAGAGTTTTCAGGGTTTTACATATAGAAACAGTTGAATAAGGTAAACATTTCAACTTTACGTGAGATGTTGAGAATATCATGATGCTTGGGGAGAGGATCAGCGTACCTCAGAATGGCTAGATTAAGCAAACCATATTAGATGAGGCTCATCACACTAAGTATACAATGCATCCAGGTGGAGATAAGATGTGCCAAAACCTCAAAAAGACTTAGTGGTGGAGAGGAATGAAGAGGGACATGGTTAAACATATCTCTAAGTGCTAAACTTATCAACAAGTAAAAGTAGAACATCAGAAACCCCTCTGGAATGTTACAGCAACTCCTTATCCATGAATAGAAGTGGGATAACATTGCCATGGATTTTGTTAGTGGCTTGGCAAGGAACCAAAAAGGAGAAGACACTGTTTGGTTGATTATGGATCATTTTACTAAAATGGCTCATTTCCTATCAATCAGATCCATAAACCAAGTTAGTAAGCTGGGAGAACTCTATGTGAAGGAGATTGTAAGCCTTCATGGTGTGCCTAAGGCTATCATATCTGATAGAGACTCTCACTTCACCTCATATATCTAGTAGAGTTTAAAGGAGTTGTGCACTAAACTCACCATGAGCACTGCTCTTCACCCTCAGACAGATGGACAATCTGAGAGAGTTATCCAAACCATATAAGATATGTTGAGATCTCGTGTTTTGGACTTCAAAGGGAATTCAAGCAAGTACTTGCACTTAGCAGAGTTTGCCTACAACAAAAATTATTTGGAAAGTATTAAGATGGCTCCATATGAGGTTCTTTATGGAAGATTCTTCAGATCACCAACCTCTTGGGCTGAACTTGAAGATCATGTATTGATAGGGCCAGACTTGGTGGGAAAAATGAACAAACGAGTCAAACTGATACGAAAGAGGTTGGCGCAGAGTCATCAAAAGAGCTATGTTGACAAAAGAAGGATACTGCTAGAGTTTCAAGTGGTGGATAAGGGGTTTCTAAGAATCAGTCCTCAAAAGGGCATGAAGAAGTTTGGGTTCAAAGCAAAGTTATCACCAAGATTTGTTGGAACCTTTGAAAAACTTAGAAGAATCGGGAAATGTGCTTATGAGTTGGATAAACCTAATTGGTTGATCTCGGGTCATAATGTGTTCCACGTGTCTATGCTAAGAGAATATGAATATCCAATAGGAGGAAGTAAACGTTCATGATGATGCCACATATGAAGAAGCAATTGTTAGAATCCTTGACCACAATGTGCAAAGCTTGAGAACTAAGGATATTCCCTTAGTTAAAGTACTATGAAAGCACCATGGGGCAGAAGAAGCCACATGGGAACTAGAGAGCAAAATAAAAGCCAAATACCCACATTTGTTCACTAAGAATTTTTTATTTTGTACAAATTTTGAGGATGAAAATTTTTTTAAGGAGAGTAGGTTCTAATGTCGTGTAATCTTGTATCGAATAAAATGAAACAATTCAAATTTTAATTGATTGAATTTGGCTGAGAAATGAAAATGGGTCCAATTTAGGGATAAATTTAGCAAGTCCATACCCCATTTAGTGAAACTTTTGACCTTATAACTACCTGGAATAACACGAGATGCCATGAACTAATCAACTAGACAACATATCTGACAATTAGCTCAATTGGCCAAAATTTGGATTTCATTTGCTTAACACCCTTCAATTGAGTCTAAATTAAGAAAATAAATGAAATGAGAGTCACCCTAGCCAAATGATAGTTTGAAAATATGCATTATTTTACTATGATTACAAACATATATATTAAAGTTCTTAATTCTTAGTAAATAATGAGATATGAATTTTTATTAAGTTCATGTTGACCATAAATTCTTAGCCATCCCTAAACATGTGCAAACCACATGGGTGGAACACCATTATCATGTACACTCTCACCCTACCCAACTCAATGGGATGTTTTCCTTATTTGGAATCATGAAAAATGATCTCATGTGCCATACAAATGATCAAGTATACCACACCTATGAGAAGTCATGAAGAATAATCTCATGTACACCACACTTTGATCATGTATACTATGCCCTATTATGCTAAAATTGGTCCATGTATGTGTGTGTGTGTGCACACATGTGAGCAAACCTAATTAGAAGTGTCTAAATGATAAACCATGCTCACACTCTAAACCCTAGCCATCACACACAAAAGGAAAAGCAAAATTCATAAACAAGAAAGTTTCCTAAACCCAAAATGCTCCAATCTTGCCGCCATGTGAAGAGAAAACCATCATAACCTCTATGTAAAAGCCCTAGCCGTCCTCTATGTTTATTATGTGCAAAATCCTAGTCGTCACATGTAGCACCCTAACCCCCACATTCCTTGAGTTTTGGACATACCGCCATTATTTTGACGGTGGACTTAACCAATTGGCGGGTTGGGTTATGTTACTTTACAAGTGACACACACTTGACTTTCTATTTTTCAATACCTCATGCCTTAGAATAAATTCAATAGTACAAATTCACATTTAATAAAATCAAGGCAATTAAAGGTAAAGAAAAAATCAACTTCTTTATTAAAAAAAAAGAAAGTACATAACTTTGTAAAGTAAACTAGTACATTAAAGAGACTCATAATCTCAAAATAAAGATATTAATTTTCAGCGGAAGTCTTAATCAAAATTGGGCAACATGCCCTTACATTAAAAGGACACTTTCAAGAGAATGGAAACTTGCTAAAACAAAACTTTCTAATTTTCATAGCCTTCATAATTTAATTTCCTGAAAAATAAGAGAGGAAGGGGTGAACACAAAACTCAGTGGATCTTTATCAAACAACCATTTTTCAAATTAAAAACAATAACACGTTCATATTTTAAATACTTGCATACATTAGGCGTTCCAAGCATCCATTTGTTTAAAGTTGAGATTTTAGACCAAAAGGGTTTTTGAAGCCCTTGATGTTCGTAACAAAAGACCTCCTTAGAGTGAAATATGACTTTTCTTTTCATTGGACTTTTGGACTTCAAGGGACATTACCTACAAACCAAGTACTTTGGTCTTAAAACCATATGAACTAATCATATGAAAAGAACATCCATAGCAACCCACATGTGTGCTATGATGGTGCGTGGTTATTATCACCATCATCTTTGTTAAATCACATATTCTAGAATCATAAAATAAATTTCAGAACATGAGACTAAAATAAATAAATTCAGCATATGATCAAACTAAAAATTTAATCATGGAGCACTCAAAATCATGCATCACATATTAAAATAAAACCTAAACATGATACTAGTCATGGCGTGAATGAATCAACTATAAATTGAAAATTATTTTAGAATGCTAGAACTGAAAATCTTTTGATTTTAAAACCATACACACAATGAACATGCTAGAACTTTGAATATGAAAAAGGGATGTTTAAGAAATCACTTCCACCTTGTGTTGCATTCTCCCCAAAGTTGAAACAATGGTTCCCAAAGCTCAAACACCAAGAAAATCACCCAAAACCAATTCCCAAACCAATGAACTTCTCACACACAAGAGGGAAAAGAAAGTGAGAAGAGGAGCCAAGAAGAGGGCTTAAAGAACAAGATCACAATTCAACTCTTGTTTCTTGGGATGAGATGAATTGTGAACATGGGAGGTGTTTATATAGACTTCAAAAGAATAGAGAATGGAAAGTTTGGGATGTCATATTGTGGGAAACTTGCCAATTCTTCAAAATTTTGTTCCCCCCAAGCATAGAAATTTAGAAATTGATTTTTTGAATTTTTAGAGTATTTAATCGGTTTTTTTTAGATTTTTCAGATATTAATCTCGGAGTAGCAGATCGGAGCAGTCAATTTTCCTCGTATCACTCATACGTACTCGGATCGGGCAGATTGCATCCAGGCGGTTCAATATTCCTCGAGCACAGTGTTGGATCTTCGATCGTTAGAGGTGCATGATTCTAGGTCGTCCGATTTCCTCGAGCACGGTGTTGGTTCGTGATTTTCGAATAACGAGTTTGCTTTGGACACTCGAATCGTCCTCGAGACATGAATTTTGCAATGAACGAAACTCGTTCTGATCGTCCGATTGTCCCTAATCGTTTCTATCCGTCCAATTTCCTTGATCAGAGTATTCGTTTGTGATCCTCTCAAAGCACCTCGATCTTGACCGTTTGATGGACCTCGAGTGACGTAATTGATCAGAGATATCTCAAATCTGGGCCATTGGATCGGACGTGTTGATTTCAGATTGTCCAATCTGTGGCGATCCGGTGTTCTAGGGTGTTTAGTGCGCTCTTGATCTGGGCCGTTGAATTGAAGATCATGAAGTTTATTCGATCCTAATCGTTGATTTGAATGATTCGGTGCTCCTGGGTGCTGTTTAGGGCTTCGATTTCATTTGTTGGATTTTGCAGATTTATTTTGGACCGTTGGATGCAGTTTTTAATTACCAAATTTGATTTTTAAGGTTGTTATTATCCGAAAATTGCTAATTAGACACTTCCTAATTAATGAAAACTTGATTTTCTTGTATATTCCCTTCTATTTTATGGTCTTAGTAATATTTTTCCGTTTCTAATTATTTAATATTGCATTTATTAGATATTTTTTTTATTTCTTTAATATTTTTATGCGAATAATTAAATAATCTATATTTTTCATTTTTATGTATTTTTATTTATTTCATATTTCATTTTCAGATAAAAATTTATGTAATTATAAATTGATATTCACATAATGTTTGATTTATTTTTAATAAATGCACGTATATTACGTTTTTATTTAATTACGTAAATTTTTCTATATACATATTCCTATAATATGTAGTATTAACATTTATTATGCTAACACACACCTTATTCATATACATATTAACCTATATGTGTATATATACTTTATTTCTATTTTTTTTCTATTCTTTATTTGTTAAGCAACTCTTTTAATTTGACATTTTCATTTAAATATCAAATTAAAGTTTTATTTGCCTATTTTATTTTATATCTAACTATTTTATTTTTCATGTGCCAACCCCCAATTTATACCCAAAAATTTCTTAAAATCTTTGAAATTAATCCACTTAAACTATTTTTATTTATTTTAAATTATTTGACAAAATTCTTGGGTATTACATCACATGTGAGGAAACCCTAATCAAAGTTGCCAAAACCGTGGCCCCTAGGTGTTTTTGAAAATCTATGTAAATCCCTGTAACACCCCAACCCCCAAGAAACAAGTTGAAGCTCAACCACAAGGCAAGTTGTGTTTAATGTTACATTTACAAGTACATAACTTGCATTAGATTTCATTATCTCAAGTCTTACTACTTTTCAATGAGCACACAATCCAAATAATTTAACTTTAATTTATAAGACTATTACAAGAGAAATAAAAGGACTTCAATCTTTCTTTATTGAATCAAATAAAGGGATACATGCTTTAAATTAAAATAATAAAAATGAAGTACATAGCTCAAAAATGAAATTCAACGAAAGACTTAATAAATCAAAAGTGGGGAACATGCCCTTACATTAGAAAAAGATTCTAATAATCCATGGTCTTCATATTTAATTCCTTGAAAAATATTAAAGAGAGCAAGAACAAACAAAGAGGAAAGTGTCAACTCTTTGCTTTGGGATGAGATGAAACTGAGCAAGGGGGTTTATATAGATGTTCATGAGAGCATATGTGATGTCCTAAGGCAGCCTTGGGCAGCTCACAAAAACTTGGGCAAGTTTCTATACATAAAGGGGATGGTTTGCATAAAGAGGGCAAGTGTGCTCATGGTTGGCAAGTGGGACCACTATGGGTGTAACACACCAGGTCCCACTACATGACGATATTGTCCCCACTTAGCCACAGACACACCGTGGGGGTTTTGTTTTTGGAGAGGCTCGAACTCAAGCCTCCTCCAAAAGGCCTCGTCACTAGTGAACACCCGCGTATGCACTCATAGCCCAGTCTCAACTCTGAGGTCCAGCCGATGTGGGATTATTACAATCCACCCCCCTAGAAGCCATCGCATCCTTGAAATGCACACCTGTTACACTCAGAGGCAGCTCTAATGCCATTTTGTAACACACCAGGTCCCACTACGTGAAGATATTGTCCCCACTTAGCCATGGACACACTGTAGGGGTTATGTTTTTGGAAAGACTCGAACTCAAGCCACCTCCAAAAGGACTTGACACTAGTGAACACCCGCGTATGCACTCATAGCCCAGTCTCAACTTTGAGGTCCAGTCGATGTGGGATTATTACAATGGGTTTCTAATTAAAAAGATATGAGTACAATCTTGTTTCCTAACTATGTGTGAACACAAAAGAGGTTTAAATCGTATTCTAATTTTAATGGGACGTCCCCTATGTGCTCATGGCAACTTTCTTTTTTGGTTTCCTTGCTTGTTCATCACACAAACACAAGGAATACTTTTCCATTTTCTTATTTCTTGGACATCAAGCATAGGTATACAATATCAAATTTTAGGGGACACCATGTAATAATCAAAGATGCTCATCTTGCTTCCAAGAAACTATCTAAATAGGGTTGCTCACATGTGTACACACACACATGTACGTGGTTGGGCCGATTTGGCTTAAGTGGGTGTGCGTGTACACAATTAAGTGGGGTGGCCATGACTTTATGGGTTTACAAAAATCAAATAAAAATTAATATCTTCTTATTTGCATGGAATTATGATTTATATCCTATAGTTTTGGAATCACATGAACCTAATGCACATTTTAAGGTATGGTTTGGCCCTAGGTGATTTTCCTTCAAAAACTTTTCTTATTTAAGACCCACTATGGTCACTAGGCAAATGAAAATCCAAATTTTGGCCAATTGTTCTGATTTTTGGATATTTCATTCATTTTGTTAGTTCATGCCATTTTGTTTCATTTCGAGTCATTTCAATCCCCCAAAGTACCGTAAATGACAATTCTTTCTAATTTGGACCCCTTGAATGACATTTGGCAAATGAAAATCATAACCTCGACCAATTGTTTTAATTTTCAGATATGTTGTCCAATTAGTTGGTTCATGTCACCTTACTTCATTTCAAGTTGTTTTGGGTCCCTAAAGGTCACCAAATGAGACTTTCGAAAACATACCAAATTTAGCCTTGAAATGAGCTTGGTTTCATTTTGCACCTAATTTCACTGAATTGATATTGAATTTCATTTAATTAAATACAGAATTTTTAGGGTATTACAGGAAACCTCCAATGGATTTGTAACTAACTGGAGATTATTTACTATGTTCTCAAACACAAAAGATTTTGTGGCACTAGAATCAAACAATACTTGTCAACTACACCAAATAGTAAAAACGTACCTTCTACTGTCGGAGTAGGATATGTCTGAGCATCCCTTAAGTATAGCCGAGCCAATTCCTTTTGTAATGGTTGAGGTTGTGGCTGTTGCTTCTTTGGTGGATGACCACTTTGTCCATGAGTCTGTACAATCTCGAGCTAAGTGCCCTTTCTGATTGTAAGTATAGCATAATCTTAGCCTCTTGGCCTCCTCTTTCTGTTTATTACTCATCTGCCCTAGCCTAATCTGCAGAAGTCGTTGCCTAGTAGTTATTTACTTTCGATTCTGAGTAAATGTTGCCCTAGGTGCTTCCTGTCTGATCTCCTTTCTATGTGGGGCTCCTGCAATTAGCGCCTGTTGTAGCCTCTTATGTTTACTCTTCAAGGACTGCTCATACTCCAAGCCTCGATCCACCACCTGTGCCCTCACTACTGTCTTGGAGAGAGTGGTTAACTTCAATGGTGCAATAACCTTTCTAATCTTCACTTGTAGACCTTCCAAAAATCTATCAGCCTTTGACTGTTCATCCCTCACTAGCTCAGGGGCAAATCTCAACAGCTTTATGAACTTCTATTCAAATTTTGCCATGGTCATATTCTTTTGAGTCAATCTAATGAATTTAGACAGTAGCTGTCTCGTCTTAGCAATGGAGAAGAAAGTGTCATAGAATAACGTCTTGAATTCCTCCCATGTGATGTTCTCTTCATCTATATTAGGGTCATTAACTATCATCTCCTACCAATGATATGCTCGTCCTACTAGCTGGTTAATTGCCAATGCCACTCTTTTGTGTCCCATTGCTCCCATTGCATTCAGATATTTGTTCACTTTTGTACACCACCTATAAGCAACAAAGTGGTATGTCATTCCTTCAAGAGTACTCAGCCTCAACTTCTAGAATTCAATTAATTGATCCCTCCGTTCTTTGTCATATCCAATAGCTCTACTCCTAGGTACCACATCTGCAGATCCCGCCTCCCGCTGAGCCTGAGGTTTTGGCTGTACTTGAGGTTCTGATTGTACTGCTTGTTGCATCTATGGTTGAGTGGGTGTTGGCAGCGGTGCTGAAATAGATGGCTGCAGCGTTTTAACTACCTACTCCACCACCATCAAAGTGACCTCTGCCATCACTATTTGTGAAATCTCCGAGACCATCTTTTCGGTAACTAGCATCCTTACCGCCGTCGCTGCTATTGCTGGATCATCGTTTTATAGAACCGGTACTTCTCTAGTCTCATCTTGACCCATGTTCCTTCTAGGTTAGCCCCTTCTCCTCGTCATGATCTACAAGTCAAGGATTTCTTTAGTAGCCCATAGTTTAATTATATAAAAACAAAATAATTCAACAAGTTATAACTAACTAACTTCACTTCAATCTTGATTCTGCTCTTTTGACCTTGACTAGTAATGATGGCTATTCATTTCTAACCCATCTATGCCTTTTTGTGTTTTCATGCTATTGTGGCTCTAGGTTCATCTTTCTAAGTTTTCGATTGCATCAATGGCCTAGGGGTTTATGCTTCTAAGTTGGTAGTATTTTGTCTATTGCTGGGTAAAGGAATTTGGGTTTAAATTGTTCAAATAATTATATACACACATAACAACATACACAACAACAATCAAACAATCAAACACACTAGCATAATGAAATCCTAAGCTTCCATCTATGCTTCCAAGTCCAGGTACCCTATGCTACCCTCGCCCTTCCACATAAACTTCTACTCAAAATTCCATTACACCCATTACAATGGTGCAAATGACTCGATTTCTATGATTGCCATGTCCCACTATCTTGATTAGGCACAGTACAACATGTGCATCCATATACGCATTCTAAGGCTGAAGTAAGAGCCACCATGCTGTACTACCCCATCCCAGTACAACACAGTCCATACAAGTTCTTCCAAAGATGCCGAGTATTTGCCTAACATGGTCCATCAAACTCCGAATCCAAGATTCTTCCATATCCCAAATCCCTATGCACCCCATCCTATATATAGACGAGAGATACAAGGTCCTCCCAAACTCTAGTCCTAACCAAACAAGTATGTGTTCAAACACGTTTTCTATCTCTAGTCTATGTCCTAAAAGATTTTATTTTTATTTATGATCCACTGTACTTTCTAGACAACACTCAGTCTCTACCTATCCACTGTGATTTCTAGACAACACTCGGTGTCTACCTAGGCCTATATTTTCATTACTTGGCCAATATGTTCCTCAGTAAGATTGCCAAGTTTGACTTCATAAAACTTCTATGTGACACCATCGTCCCAAGTTCTGGACCTTTCTCGTATAGGTATCAACCCTCAAGGACATCCTTTCAGAGCAGAAGTCAAACTATCAAGGACATTCTTTAAGGAAGAATATCACACTTTCCAGGATATCCACTCCGTGCAGACATCACATTCTCAAGGACACCTACCAATACTCGAGTCACACTTGCAACTGTGAACTCAAGCATGCTGGCATCACCCTAGACTTTTCCTAACTACGAGCCTCCTAGTTGACACCTAGCCATTTCTTTAAATCATATGCCAAAGAAATCAAATCAATCGAGAAATTCATTTTTTAGTGAAAATCAAATCCGACGAAAATTCAAGTCTAGCCCAGTATATCATAATACTAGGCTTTGATGCCATATTTGTAACACCTCATTCGTTACTAATGTTCGTTCTACGAATGTCAGTCTGCAATAGAAAATTCATTATAATAATAATTATAAATTCTTATTTACTTTTCCCAATTTAAATAGGAAAATTTCCTAACTAAAAGTTCTGTGGTGAATCCCATAACTTTTAATTTTGTGATTCTTCTTACTAGTCAAATTTATTTTAATATTCACATGCATGTATTAAGATTAATTAAAATAGATGTTTTTTGATCTCTTAGTCTCCATATTTTTAAAAAATTATTCATGTTTTAAATAAATTAATTACGAACAAAATAAGATTTCTAAATATCATGATTTTAGTTTTCAATGTTTAAAAGTTTACACTGTTCGATTTAATGTTTTCAAAAGTTTATTTTTTTCATGTTTTAAATTAATTAAAATGATTAAATTTTAAGTCTCTAATATTATTTCTCACTTACTATCTAAAAATTATCCTTAATTGAATTAGGATTCTAACAATGAAATTTTTTTAAATTTCAACTGTATTTGTAGAATTCTTTAATTTAAGTTTTCTAAAAATATTAAATCTTCTTTGAAATTTTTTTAAACATTTAAATTTAGTTAAATTATTTTAATAATTAATTCTAAACAATTTTTTTAAAATAAATAACTAACTAAAATAATCATCGCACCTTTCAAATTTGGTTCCCAGCCCAGGAATTTACTTTCATGTTCAGCAATTCAAGTCATTCAACAATCTTCAATTTACTGTTCAATGCGCTCAACCTCAATGAATAATCATCGAACATTTTTTAGAAGTTCAACACCTTTCAATAATGTAATTTCAAGTCCAAAATTTCCAACATGTTCAACAACCTCAACTACACTTGAACCATGTTTTTCACCTTTTTTCCTCTTCGTTCTCAAATTTCCCAACTAAATAATCATCACAACACACCATACAACAAGGCTCAAACTGAAATGATGCACAATTCAAGCTTCACACTAAAATTTTTGAACCCAGAATTTGATCACTATTCCTCTGTTCTTATCAACTATGAAACCAAAAAAATGAACTGAAAATCAGCCAATGAAGGATTTTTTTGCAGTTGTTTTTTGAATCACAAACTCTAGATTTTAACTGAAATCATGAACCAGAAATGAAAATCAAAAGACCCAATCTTTTCTTTTTCTATCTCTTGTTGGATGCACAAATCTAAACCCAAAATCCAAAAATTCAAAGCCCTAAATTCAAACTTCTTCTTTCTTCTTTGGATCCCTTGGTTCATGCTCTATTTTAACGCTCCAAACCTAGAAATTTTGAATCAAAATGTTAGTTTCGAGCTTGCTTCTTCAATTTCCAACTCACCTTCTTCAATTTCCAGCTCGCCCTAAACCCATAAAATTTATTCCAAGCTTCGGATTTTTGGTTCTTCTTTGATTCTTCACTTCCATGTCCAATTTCAAAATTATCCCACTTCATTTCTCCAGAAATCTTGACCAACTCACCGCCCAAATTGAAGCCTCTCAAATTTTTTTCCAGAATTTCCTTTCACCGACGAACCAGAAAACTCTAGTTCGTTCTTCAGATTTTTTAGGATTTTTTTTTAATCTCCAATTCTTTTAATTTGCTTATAGTTTTATTATATAATGTATATACTTCTATATTTTTTTGTTAAATTTCATTCTCAAATAATAATTTTTTCAACCAAGAAACAATTTGATATTTAATTTCATTTTTCATGCTAATGTTGGGTATTCATTTATTTTATCTTATATATATATGATGAATTTCTAATTTAAAAAAATTAATTTTTGATATTATTTTATATTTTGAAAATTTATGTTTTTGACATGCACGAATTACAAAATTTAAGGTTGTTACAACGTCACTAAGGTGCATGGTACACTTGATCGCTTTCCTTGATACATGGGATTATTTGTTTTGATTTCTATCCATGGGTGATGCCTCATATAAGTGAGTGTATTGAATCATTTGTGTGGTCCATGGGATCATTCTACAAGGATTCAAACAATGGAAACATTCCATGGAGCTTTGGGTAGGGTGAAAGCTCACATGATCATGGTGTTCCACCCATGCGACTTGCACATGCTTAGGGTGGCCATGACTTCATGGGTTCACAAAAAATCAAATAAAAATTAATATCTCCTTATTTACAATGAATTATAATTTATAACCTATAGTTTTGGAATCACATGGACCTAATACACATTTTAAGGTGTAGTTTGTCCTAAAGTGATTTTCCCTCAAGAACTTTTCTTATTTGGCACCCATTGAGGTCACTAGGCAAATTAAAACCCTATTCTTGACCAATTGAGCTGCTTTTTGGATATGTTGTTCAATTGGTTAGTTCAAGCGACTTTACTTCATTTGAGTTTGTTTTGGACCCATAAGGGTCATTATATAATTAAGGATTTTTAGTGAATAGATTTGGATACTTGGTCTTCATTTCGCTTTTGAGTTCCCAAGTAGCTTCTTTCACCCCATATGTTTCCACAGTACCTTCACTAGTGGGATGTCCTTCATTCACAGATTTTGTACTTTATGGTTGAGGATTATTACTGTTGTTTCCTCGTAAGTAACATCATCTTGAATATTTACTTCCTGCCAATAGATGATGTCAAAAGCATCTAGTTCATATGTTCTCCAATTTGATGCATTGTACATTTAGTCTGATGAACCTCATCGAGTGTAGCCTACTTACTCTATCCTTACTGAGGTATACAAATCCTTTCCCCAAGTCTTAGGGTATTGTAAGCATCTCACCTGAAGTCGGTTTGCTTTCCCTATGTAACTCCTTCTGTTATACCTACAAGCCACTTGTCTTGTCTCCGTCTTTCCTTGATCTGATGTAGTAGATCTAGTTGGCAAGACATGTTATAGAGGTAGGCTTGTTTGTCATTCAAGGTTACACCCAACTTAAAGTCTTTGGTTAATTGATACTTCCATTTTAGGTTGAAAATCCTTTGGTTGCATCTCGCCTCTGACTTAGTAGACTTGATCACATGGTATGCCTTGGGATTGCTGCTTTAAGTGACTAACATTCAAAACATAGCCACAAAAGCTCTTGGGGAAATTAATTTCATTAATTAGAAAAGTTTAAGTACAAAACCTTATTCAAGCTCAAATTCGTAAATGCTAAGATATAGCAATTTTGAGTAAAGGACTCTACGCCACTAATTAAATTTGAAACAAGTTTTCCTGTCCTAATATTGTTATGATAGGGTTTCTAGGGTAGGTCTTGATCTTCTTGAGCTTCAATAGGAAATACTCTGGTCTAGATCTGCCAATGACCCTGATTCTACCACTGGTTGCCATTCTACTGTTGTTGTCTGCCCTAACTTCAGGACGACCGTTTTGACCATGTCCCAAAGTGTTCTGATGTTGCTGGGGAGCCTAAGCAAGTGTGTAATACCCCAAAATTTTGTCAAATAATTAAAGATAAATAAGTTTGAGAAAAATAAATAAAATAAGTTGAATAAATTAATTTTGGGTGCAAATGGTGGGTTGGCACATG
>JAJIYU010006843.1:0-20145 GCA_030144865.1 Tinospora cordifolia | reverse complement strand
GTTTTAAGACTTCCGCTGTAATATTTTAATTATGTACTCAATTTTATTTAATTAATTGAGTTTTTGAATTTCAGTTATTTCTTATACTATTGCCTTATTAAATTCTTAATTCTAAGTTATGTACGGTTAAATACGATCAAGGCATGAAATGACTGAAATAGAAAGTCAAGTGTGCGTCGCTTGTAATGTAACACCGGCCCGGCCCGCTGTTTGGTTTAGTCCACTGTCAAGAAAAAGGGTGGATGCGTCCAATGCTTAATGATACGAGGGTTGGGGTGTTACATTAATCCTTGGTAGGGGATACTTGTTCTTCATCGTCACTTGGTTTAGTTTTCAATAGTCAACACATAGTCTCATGAACCCAATCTTTATTCTTCACGAACAATACAGAAGCTCCCCAGGGTGATTTACTTGGCCTGATGAATGTTTTTTCTCGGAGCTTGTCTAGCTGAGTTTTCAACTCAATTAGCTCTACTAGTGTGTAATACCTTCGCCCTAGAATCTAGTCACTGTGCTACTGACTGAGCACTTCTCCCTCAATTAGAGACATAATCACAATATAATGTGCAGTTACTCTCGCCTCACCGTTTAGGCACTAGGATGTTACTTTCCTTCTCACACACTGTCCCAAAATTAACATATATGTATCAAAGAGTGAAAACATAACAATTTACAACATGCATGATCAGATCATAGGGATGATTGTAATAACTTGACAATATCATGATTAATTAATCCCATGAACAATACGAGACTGGCCCATGTCTTGAATTCAAATGAATAAATCAAACATACATCAAATGTGGGTCTCATGCCCTACAAACTAAAATGGTAAAAAAGCTCCTACCTATACTTCATCAACAGATAGGCATGTTGAACAACAAAATTATTTTCTTGCACTTGTTAGCACACAAGTGTCTTCCATGATTTCATTAAAAAGGAATTAATGGGATGGGCTCAAGAGTCTAGTGGATCATATACAACACATCTCGAACATTATTGAAGTCACAAACATAAAACATGCAAACACTTATAAATCATTAGGCACTTCAAACACTTTAATTATTTTGGTTGACATTAATAGCGAAAGGGATCTCCTTGGTATTTCCCTCTGTCCAAACTCTTGGAAGTAAAACCCCAAAGGACAATTCCTCATCATGACACAAACTTAGAAGTGAGGTATCATTCAATCTTCAGTCCATCTTACTACTGCCACAGTAGCATTGACACTCACCTACGGTGGGCAAATACCCACGATGATATTAGACTATTGCCATAGTATTTGTATCACCGCCTCAGTACATGGTTAGACTCTTAATCATATTCAGTTAGTGACCATTAGCATGCACATTAATATCATTATTACAGCTCATGCATACATAAAATGTGCTGATAAATTATCTTGCATTAAGTCACATGGAATTATGTTTTTCAACAAGCAACATCAATGGCATATTCTTGAGATAGTATTGGAAAATAAGAATCACACAACATGCTGTCAAAGTTTTCTAGGCAGTCATTCATACAACAAAGTACCATAACATTCCTAGCATGCTTTTAAGATCATAAAACAGTAAACAAATAGTCATGTATTATATTTGAGACTAAAATGATATTAGAGAGAGTGGATAGTCATCTCCACTTGAATTGCTACAACTTCTACTTCTAAGAAATCATTTGCGTACGAGTTTTCAACCTACAAATGATCATATAGTTTATTTGTATAAAAAGAATGACCTTATATATACATATTTACTTATAAATATTGACTCCATGATGATTCAAAAGACTTTGCATTGACTTCAAAGACTTTGAAAGACTTGTATTGATTTGAAAGACTTCAAAGTGACTTCGCAATGACTTGAAAGACTTCACAATTACTTGAAGACTTCGAAATGACTCTACAATGACTACGCATTGACTTTGTATTAACTCTGCATTGACTCTGTATTGACTTTGTAGGTAAGCATATTGACTTCATAAATAACTCTACATTGACTTGCATTTTTCTCTATTGACTCCTTAATAACTTCATAATTGACTTCGTAATGACTTGCAAGTTGACTTCATATTTATTTGATGCTTCATACAGTGTTGTTCTATAATTCGTTTTCGTGTGAATTGACTATTTTACCCCTTGGTGGCCAAATTACCATTTTAACACTGGGTGTTTAATGTGCTTAGTACTTCTATGGACTCATTCATGATCTTGCATATTCTTATTCTTAAAAATTTGAGAATTTATCAGGGTGCTACATGGTGCCATTCTATAAGGACCCTGGCCCCAGAATCTGGTCACTGTGCTACTGACTAAGCACTTGTCCCTTAACTCAAGACATAGCCACAATATAATGAGCAGTCATTCCTGCTCTGCATGCGATCACTTTCGCTTTTCTCTGTCTAGGCATGGGATATTACTTATATTCTTCCTCATTAATCACAAACCATCCCAATTAATATATCAAAGTGCGAAAACATAACTATTTATAACATTCATGACTAGAACATAGGGATGATGTGATAACTAAACAAAATCACGAACTTATCTCATTAAGAAAAGACTGTAGGCCCATGGCCTAAATTCAAATGAATTAACCAAATTTACATGTCCTTGGCCCCATGGCTGAGTTCAACAATTAACTAATCAAAGACATGAATAGGATGTGGGTTCCATGCCCTACAACTGTCAGATAATGAGTAAGACTCTACTTCTATACAACCTCTACAATGTGTTGTTCCAAACTATCAAATGACTCCTCTTTACTTGTTGATACAAGTGCCTTCAGTGATTGCCTGAAAAATAGATTAATGGGGTGAGCTCAAGAGCCCAGTGGATCAAATATAGCACATCTCAAACATTATTAAAGTCACAAACATAAAACATGCAAATACTGATAAAACATTAGGCGTTTCAAACACTTTAATTGTTTAAGTTGATGTTAAGGCCGAAGGGGATCTCCTTGGTATTCCCCAGTGTCCAAACTCTTGGGAGTAATGCCTCAAAAGCTAATTTCTCATCCTGACACAACTTTTAGGAGTGAGGTTTCACTAGATCCTCAATCCCATCTTACTACTGCCACAATAGCATCGACACCTGCCTAAGGTGGAGAAATACCCATGATGATACTAGACTACTGCCACAGTTTTTGTATCACCACCCCGGTACGTGGTTAGATTCTTAATCATCTTCAGTTAGTGATCACATGCATTGACATTAATTTCACTATCACAGCTCATGTATACATAAGACATGCTAATAAATTATCATGCATCAGGTTATATGGAATCATTCTATTCAACAAGCAACATCAATGGCATATTCTTGAGACAGTATTGTATAATAGAAATCACATAGCATGCTATCAAATTATCATAGTCATACAATCATACAACAAAGTATCATTATATTCCTAGCATGCTTCTAAGATCATAAAACAGTAAACACATAGTCATGTATTATATTTGAGACTAAAATAATAGTAAAGAGAGTAGATAGTCATCTCTGCCTATTTTTTGCATGATTCCTTTAAATCCTTGCTTCAGTGCGCAAATCTTCTTGAGTTCTCAACCTTTAAGGATTCACAAATCATTCTCTCAGCATTTGTTACACTTCTAATGGTATAAAGTCAAGGTCTATTGATCTTGTAGTAATTATAGCACATGGTCTGTGTAATGGGTCAAAATTGGTTAAATGTTAGGTATTTTTATCCCCAAACATCTTAGTAGAAGGGGAAAATACCATAGCTGGTCGTTTGCATGAATGTGCATGGCATTTAGGGTTTTTGATGCATTATCGCGGTAATGCAAAAACCAAGATAGGATATACGCACTACTGCGATTGTGTACCATGATAATCACGACTCTTATATGAAAAACACGAAAAATAGACATTGGGACTTGTTACCACGATAACTTGAGTGTTACCACGACAGTCCCACTATTCACTATTGCATTACTGCAGTAGCATTAAGCGTTACTACGGTACTGCGATAGTGAGCAATGCACTACCCTGTCTACTAACACAGTAGTCACGCTTTTTTTTGAGAAACTGCACTTTCGTTCATCTGTTCTCGCTTTTCGATGCATGACACTTTGATACTCTAAGACTCTATCATTATAATATGAATCATAATGACTAGAAAAACATTATACTTTAATGTTGTTTGTTGCTTCTCTCGTTCACCTCGTTAGAACTTCTCAAATGGTTCTAGGGCTCTATTACATAGTAGAGAGTGAAAATATTAGTTTAAAAAGATCATTGTTGTTGATCCTATTTGCAGTGTAAAATAACATAGAACTTGTATAGATGTCTGAGAGTCAAATCTCACCTTACAATACATTTTGGCACAAGTCTAAGGTTTTAGAATGAGACTACAGTGTTACTTCTTGGTGCAACCTCTTCCTATTTCTGTTGTGAGGCTATTGGGAGGAGAAGGAATGATGAGAACCTAGTCTAAAACACACAGGAAGGAATAGAAAATTACAGAAGATGGCTACGGTTGCATTGAGAACGAAGATGAGCGACTGTGTAACACCCCAACCCCCTGGAAGCAGGTTTAAGCTCAACCGCAAGGCGGGTTGGCTCCTATGTTATATTTACAAGTATACAACTTACATCTCGATTCCTTTATTCTAACTCTTATTGACCCTTTCATGAGTGCCTCACCCAATTTGATCAATTTCAAATTCAATGAGGCATTACAAGTAAAAAAAGGAATATTTCTAACTCTTTATTTATTAAAGACAATAAAGAAGTACATTATTGAATTCATAATCAAGAGTACAAAACTCAAAATTTTAAAATAAAAATTCTACAGAAGTCGAATAAATATAAAGTGGGCAACATGCCTTTACATTGAAAAAAGAAACTTTCTAAAAGTAGAAACTTTTTAAATATAGCTACTATTAGATTTTCATTACCATCATATTCAATTTCCTAAAAAATGTTTAAAAGAGAGGGGTGAGCAGATAGCCCAGTAGATCATCTATCAAACAATTAGCTTATTATTTCAAATTTTTAATACATCCAAATTCACATACTTTCAAACATTAAGTGATTCATACATCAAATTGGTTCAAGTTGACATTATGACTGAAAGGAGTTCTACTCTCTTGATGTTCTTTAGAGTGCAAAGACGTTTCTTTGTTACTTTCCATTGGATGCCACATACCAAGTATCTCTTAGTTGCACTTTTCAACCATACACTCCAAGCATATGTTAAGAACACCCATAGCACCCATACAAGTCACTAGGATAGTACGTAGTTCTTATCTTTACTTTCTCATGTTTAAAATCACATAATCATGATACCAAATCAGAATATTAAATCTTAGAATTTAATCATTTAAGAAAGCATGGAAACACACATATCATGCTTGAAAACTTAAAAGGAAACCTAAGCATAGTTTCTAGGCATGGTATGATCTCATAAATGATTAAAAACATGCAACATGCTAAACTGAAATTTAAATATGATCAATCATGCTAAAACTGAATAGATCATGTTGTAAACTGAAAAATAAACATGCATGAACATGCTAGGAACTTGAAATAACAAAATAAAAGTTCTAGAAATCTCTTCCACCTCAATTTGAGTTTCTTGTTGAATTTGGTCAAGGTTCTCCTTATCTACCACTTTCATAACTTCAAGAACTTTCAAATACCAACAAAAGCACTAAAAGAAACTCACTAGAAGACTGAATATAAAACTTCTCATTTGTGAACACATGAGAAGTGAGAAGAGATGCCAAGAAGAGGGCTTAGAACAAACAAAGATGGAAGTATCAACTCTTTGTTTTGGGATGAGAAGAATGAGAGCATGAGGGGGTTTATATAGATGTTCAAGAGCACTAGGGGGACATCGTGGTCAGTCTTGGGCAGTTGGGCTACTCACAAAGTTTGGGCAAGTTTCCAAACAAGAGGGGACGATTTGCATAAAGAGGGCAAGTGTGCTCATGGTTGGCAAGTGGGACCACTATGGCTTTTTAATTTAAAAGATATGAGTATAATCTTGTTTCCTAACTATGTATGAATACAAAAGAGGTTTAAATCATATTCTAATTCAAATGGGAGATCCCATATGTGCTCATGGCAGTCATTGCACAAACACACAAGGAATACTTTCCCATTCTCTTATTTCTTGGACATCAAGCATGGGTGTACACTATCAAATTTAAGGGGACACCATACAATAGTCAAAGATGTTCATATTGGTTCCAGGAAACTATCTAAATAGGGCTACTCACATGTGTGCACATAAATGTACCTGGTTGGGCCGATTTTAGCTTAAGTGGGTGTGGGTGTACAATATCATGTGGGGGCGTATATGGAATCATGTCTCATGGTTTTTAGACCATATAAAACGTCTACTAATGTGGGTGTACTAAATCATTTGCATGGACATGGGATCATTTTACAATCATTCAAATAAAGGAAACATCCCATAGAGCTTTGGGTAAGGTGAAAGTACACATGATCACGGCGTTCCACCCATGTGAGTTGCACATGCTTAGGGTGGCCATAACTTTATGGGTTCACAAAACTTAAATAAAAATTAATATCTCCTTATTTGCAAAAAATTATAATTTATAATCTATAGTTTTGGAATCACATGAAAAAATTAAGAATTTCAATATATGGTTTGACTAAATTGGTTTTCATTTACTTTCATTATTTAGAACCCACTAAAGGCACTATGAAATGAAAATTCAAATCTTGGCCAATTTTTTTATTTTGTTAGTTCATGTCATCTCATTTCATTTTGGGTTATTTCGATTCCCTGAAGTACCCTAAATGCCAATTCTTTCTAATTTGGACCCCCTGAAGGGCGTTTGGCAAATGAAAACCCTAATCTTGACCAATTATTCTAATCTTTTAGATATGTTGTCCAATTAGTTGGTTCTTGTCACCTTACTTCGTTTTAGGTTATTTTGGGTCCCTCAAATGAGACTTTTGAAAACCTGCCAAATTTAGCCCGAAATGAGCTTGGTTTCATTTTGCACCCAATTTCACTAAATTGATCTTAAGTTTCATTTAATTAAATACAGAGTTTTCAAAGGTATTACATTCTATGAGAATGGGGTTTCTTCGCTCAACATTTCATATATATACTTGGGTTTTCATCACAGTACCACAATAATGATTTCCATTACTACAATAGTGAGAACATTTTTTATTTATTCGATTTTTTGTCACTATTCTCATGATTTTGACTTCTATAACACTTTTATGCATTTTACTGAGTGAAATGAGACTTATATTATTTGACCATAGAAAATTTATAATTATCTTGTTATTTTCTTTGGGGATAGAAATTTTCACAATTATTACAAACTCTTGGGGTATTACAACCTACCCCCCTTCAAAGAATTTTGTCCTCAAAATTTAAATGAATCACATACCTGTATGATGCCATACAGTTAGATGCTCCTAGGGAAGATATCCTGGGTACTTCTTCTGCATTTTGTTCTCCAATTCCAAGGTTGCCTCTTCTAGTTCATGATGTCTCTACAAAACCTTGACTAGAGGAATGTCCTTGGTTCTGAGACTCTGTACTTATGTATAATACCCCAAAGAATTAAAGAGATAGGGATACTAATTTAAAAAAAATTAAAAAATAGGAACTGTGCAACTACCACTGTACTGGTTTGGGTACCACGGTAGTGTGTCACGGTATGTGAAAGTGGGACTTTCACATGGGGACCATGGTACTTGGTTAGGGTACCATAGTACTGCGATTGAATTTTGTGATTTTGGATGCTAACATGGTACCATGGTACTAAGAACAAGATAACACGGTATTGCGATTGGAAAACTTGGGAATTTTAGCAAAGACGCGGTATCGCGGTGCCGAGATGCAGACCTGCAATTAAAAGCAAGCCCAATACCACAATACTTGGACTCAATACCGCAATATTGCCATTGAAAATTAGAAATAGAAGTTCTGGGGCTCTGAGATATCTATATATTATATGCAGAAAAACCCTAAACACATGAATTCTTCTACAATCACCTCTTTTGCTGGCAAAGAAAGCTCCAGTTACCCAACTCCATTTTGCAGCTGCTCATTTTGCTCGCAAAGAAAACCTTGGCTGCCTATTGCTGATTCCCTCCTTCCCCATGCGTATTCAAAACCAAATTTACCAATTTCCAATCCTCTTCCAACTATCCTACGAATATGAACGATTTTGTTGGTGAGGAATCAAACTGAGACACAGTTATGCACACCTATATGTAGGTAACACACTAGAAGTCAAGTAGAAACCATGTTTCAATGATTATCATACACTGACTAAGCCCATATATGTCTTCTTGATCAAATAGAACCCTCAAACCACTCGTAGCTACCGTGAGAAGTAAACAAATGGAACAACAAGAGAAGTAGTGAAGGGGGTTAAGGTATAAAGCTCTTCTAGTCATTATGATTTACATTCTACTGCTAGAATCTTAGATGTCAAAGTGCCATATACCAAAAATCGAGAACAAAGGCATGAAAGTGTAGTTCTTGGAAAACAACTACAATACCATAGCAACACCCCACATTACTGTGGTAATCCGCTTAAAAACCATGGGATTACCGCGGTACTGAAAGCAGTAACACGGTTAACCCTCACTCGAGTTTGAATACTCATGCACACGGATTGATATGGCATTTTTTACTTATGCTAAGACACTTGGGAATGGAAACACGTGATGATCACCCAGTTTTTGTAACACCTTAATCCCCATATTCTTTTTTTATTTGGACATAACCACTGTTTTGACAGTGGACTTAACCTTATAGGCGGGTCGAGCCAGTATTAAATTATAAGTGACTTATACTTGACATTCATTTTCAACTATCTCATGCCTTAATGGAATTTTAAGAGTATTTAACTCAAATTTAGGAATTAAATAAAATAAGGCAATAATACAAGAGATAAAAGAAATTTATATACTTTATTAATTTAATAAAGTGGAGTACATAACTCAATCTTAAAAAGAAACTATTACAACGGAATATTCAAAACTTTGGCAACATGCCCTTACATAGAAATTAAAAACTTTCTACATTTAAGAAAGAGGCTTAACTAATATCATGGTCTTCAAACAAATCGATTCCCTGAAAAATAAGAGAGGAAGGGTGAGCACATAGCCCGATAGATCCTTTTCAAATAACGAATTTTCTAATTTAGACTAAAAACGCATCCATAATTCATACACTTGCATACATTAGGCATTTCAAGCAACATTTTATATAAAGGTGTGACTTAGACCAAAAGGGTTTTCAAGGTCCTTGATGTTCTTAACAAAATACCTCCTTAGAGTGAAAAAGACATTTCTTAGCCAATTTCATTAGACTTTTGGACTTAGGGCCTCTTACCCATTGTAACACCCGTAATGTTGTGATCACGCCACGTTGCAAATATTTATAAAAATGAAATGAAATAGGAGATCGACAATCAATATTAGTTGAGAAAGGAAATAAAATAAAATATTAATACATATAATTTTATGGAAATGAATTGAGTAGATTACGAAATAAAATGATATTATCAATACACGAATTTATAATAAGGCTTACATATATAAAGTAAGTATAATATATATATCAAAGAGATTAATGTATATAATCTTATAAAATTCATAATAAGGATAAATGAAAAATAAATGTAAATTTATAAACTTATGATAAAGATTAAACAAGTATTACATGAAATTAGAGTAAGGTTGTGCATAAATAACAATAATTAGTAGAAAATAAAATAAAATAAAATAAAATGCATGCAATCATATTTACAACTGAGTGGATTGAGGTGTGTTGGAGAAGGTTGGTTTGGTCGGCGAGAAGACTGATCTGGAAAGATCAGGGAAGGGATTTGGCAGTGCGTTTCAAGAATGAAATTTCGAATTGTCTAGATGATGGTAGATTGAAGAAGAAACCATTTCAGTGGCTTGCTGGTATGTGTGTGGTTATCAAAACAGAGAACGAGACGTGAAGCAGGAGCCAGAGAATTCTGGTCGTGTGTTGCTGGCCGAGAAGAGTGTGCTCCTGCTGCAAGCTGCTGCTGCTGCTACGTTGAGGAAGAAGATGAAGACGCTGCATGAGTGCAAAGGAAGGGAGGAAACATAGCAGAAATACTCTGTGCTGCGTGTTGCTACTGTCTTCACTGTAGAACAGAGAAATGAGGTAGAAATAGAGCACGTTTGCTCTGTTAAATGGTGCTGGTGATGATGGATAAGGTGAACAGGGGAAGAAAGGTTGAAGGGCTGCTGCAACTGTCACATGAAGAAATTACCGGTGATTGTTGATAGGACGGAAATAGAGCAGCGTGGTGTCACTGCTGCAGGTTGCTGCCGTTGTAGCTGCCAGATGAGAAGGAAATGGGAAGACACGCTGCTGCTATGGTAGACGACAAACAGAAGAAAAATGGCCAAACTGCTGCTGGTCGTTGCAGCTACAGCCGAACAAAAAGAAGAAGAACTAGAGCAACAGTGCTATGTTCTATGATAGCCGCTGCTGTTCACGTTGCTGGCTACGGATTGAAACAAGGGAAGAGAGGAGGACCAAGCTGTTGGTGATCAGTGAAACAAAAACAGGGGAGCCGTGTGGGTTGAGTAACTACTATGGGGGGTGAAGTTAGAGTGACTAATAGAGTGATGGCAACGGTGAACTGATGCGTCGTGTATATGTGTGTGAGTGTTATTACCGAAGAATGAAGATGACGCTGAGTGCATTCGTGGGTGAGACGGACTGAGGAAGAGAAGAAGAACTGAGCATGGAAGGGATGGAATTGCAGCTATGGGATTGATGTTACTGTACGTCGGTGTGCAGGCTGGTCCGTGATGAATCCAAATAGAGGAACTGAAGTGATGACCTCATTAGTGTGATTTGGAGGAAGTGGAGCATGAGCTAATTTTAGTGGAGTTGCGGATCTTCCAGCAAACTGTGCTTTACTTGTTGGTCGGCTGGTTGATTGGAACGGAGAGGTAAGGAAAATTATGATTAATGTTAATTTGGTGTGTTTAACTAATAATAGAATTACAGAATAATTTCCTAAGACACTATAAAGTTTTGAATCCAGTATAATATGAATAATTGATATAAATTGATTAGAACAATAGAGTTTTTGATAGGCTACCCATCTTATAATAATAAAATTTATAAATAGATGTCTACTTAATTAATTCAAGTATTTAAATTAAGATCATGAATTTAGGTCGTTACGGATCTAAATTAGGAGATTAAATGAATGGAAATTATTTGAATTGACACTCAACCATGATCTTAGCAAAACTTGATTAGCAGGAAAAGAGTAGAAATCTCAATTACAAATAAGACTACAGATTTGATTAATAGAAGTCTTATTTTGTTCATAATTATTTCATTTAAGATATGAATAAGTTAATTGATGCATAACGACTAAGAAATAGAAGAATAATAAATTTTAATGTACGAAGTTGATCACGAAAATAATCTTGATTAGTTAAAACTACTAAATCGAAAAGTCATAAAATTACTTCAAAACTTTAGTTAGAAATATTATTGTAATTAAATAAAAATGTATGAAATTCTAAAATTTGGGAATAGTCCAAAAATTAGTTGAAGCTAATACCTAGATCTTATGATTAGTTTAGAAATTAATTAAACTTAAGAGTGATTCTATCAGGTGTTAAATTTCAAATTTATATGTATATTAGCATATCGACGATCTCGAAGGAAAGCAAGGAGCCAGAAGATCGACAAAATCAGGTGGGCGTAAGTTTCTTGCTCATTTGTATTATACGAATTTAAGATTCAAAGCATTTGTGTGAATAGTTCTAGGTTATTAGCATTTTACTAGGAAATTAATTGAAACTGTTTGGCTTAATTGAATGGTGTGTATGGAAGGATGAATTATTAAATCCATGCATAATTAGTTCATGACATGAGTTTGCAGTTGGATTTATTCAAATATGGCATGCATGACTAGGAACATATGCATCTAGATCTCATTACTACTCATGCATCTTATCATGTTAAATTGTATGCTTAGTTTGGATTATTTGTCATGTGTATTATGTAATGCATTATATATTAAAGATTATTTGTAAAAACTAAAATAAGACGATGGTTTATTAAGAATCCACGTACTGGTACGATTGACGAGCCTGAAGCAGATTGAGGTGGTATCTCCTATATGTCACCGCTTGAGATTGTCGAGCCACAAGGCGGATCGTAGGTATGCCCACCCGGAGCTGATTGTGACATCTCGAAGTCTTTGGAAAATGGTACGATTTATGATAAGTACGCTCTCTTAGACTGTGATAGTGATGACGTGATTGATTCTAGACGGTTATTGTAACCCTCTGAGATTTGATTGGATCACAGGGAATACCGAGAGACATCTCAACCCTCTTTCGGTCCTAGACTCCGACTAAAACAAATGAATGTTTGAACGCCTAATGTTTGAAAGTGTTTGTAATGTTTTGGATTGGGTCTGTACAATGCATGTGATGTGTAGGATCGATCCATTGAGCTTTCGAGCTCACTCCCATTTTCATTTTTCAGGTACACCTGGACGTAGAGTATGTTGACTTACATCAAAAGACTCGCACTCTGATTGGACACTTCAGGGGGAGGTTGTCTGGGATAGGTGATTTGGAAGTCATATTTTATGTATCTTACTGGATTGTTTTAATGTATTTACATTGTTTTAACTTTGATTATTTTATTTTCTGATGGCTTTCCTTGTGTAACGATTTTGGTTTAAATGAATAGTTTTAAAAGTATTCCGCTGCATTGTTTATGATTTAATCGGTAAAATTATTGTGATTTTTTATCTTGCACAGAATATCTTTATAGACATTGACTCAACAACAAAGGGCTATGAATTTGATATTGAAGAAAAGATTTTGACAAAAGAAAAACTTTTAATAGCATCTCGATTTTCGACGGGCGATGATCCACACGTGAGGTAAAGCGTGAACGGAGGTCCGGCCGAAAATTAGGGTGTTACACCCATCAACCACATATTTTGGATTCACACCATGTAAATTAATCACATAAAAAGAACATTCATAGTAACCCACATATTCACTATGATGGTACATAATTATTAATCATCATCATCTCATAGTTAATCTCGTATTGAAGAATCATAAAATAAGAAAAATAAATTTGAGAATATAAACAATCTAGAAATCAAAGCATAAATTATCCAAAAACATGCATCATATATTGAGATAAAACTAAACATGGTACTACGCATGGCATGGATTCCTGAATGCTTAAAACATGCTCATATACAAAACTAAAACTGAAATCATAACTTAATTTCTGAAATTGAAACATGAATGATTTCTAAAAATTAAACATGCCATGAACATGATATTAATCTAAACAAGAAAAGAAGAGGTTTTTGAAATCACTTCCACCTTAATTGCAAGTTTGATGGAAATTCAGCAAAGGTTCCCTACTCCAACATCTAGCACTCCAAAGATAACTCAAGAACCCTCTATTAAATACCACAGCATTCAAGGATACTCCAAGATCACTCAAGAACAAAAGGGTTGCCAAGAAAAATGCTAGAACAAGCTAAGAGGGAAGCGTCAACTCTTACTTTGAGATGAAGAAGAAGTGTGCTCAAGGGGGGTTATATAGATTTTCAAGAGACAAGGGGATGTCTTGGGCAGCTAGGGCAACAGACAAACATTCCAAAATCAAGGGGGCATTTTGTATGTGATGGCTAGGGTTTTGTGTTAAGGATATGATGGCAACTCCCCATTGTGGCGCCAAGATTAGTATGCATTTGGGTTTTGGAAACTTTCTTGTTGTGATTTTCGGTTTTCCCTTTGTGTGTGATGGCTAGGGTTTGGTGTGTGAGCATGGTTCATCATTTAGATAGTTCTAATTAGGGTTGCCCACATGTGCACACACACATACACATGGACCAATTTTTGCATAATAGGGCATGGGTGTACATGATCAAAGTGTTCTACCTATGTGGCTTGTACATGTTTAGGCATGGTCAAGTATCTACGGTTCCACATGAATTTAATAAAAATTCATATCTCATTATTTACTAAGAATTAAGGCCTTTAACAAATATTTTTGTGTTCATATTAAAATAATGCACATTTCCAAATGATCATTTGGCTAGGAGGATCCTCATTTCATTTAGTTTTCTAATTTAGACTCCACTGAAGTGTATTAGGTAAATGAAACCCTAATTTTTGGCCAATTGAGCTGATTTTTGGATATGTTGACTAGTTGATCACTTCGTGTCATCTCATATCATTTTGGGTCGTTTTGGCTTCCTAAGGGTCACTAAATGAGGATTTTGGACCTGCTAAATTTGCCCCTGAAATAGACCTCATTTCATTTTTCACCCTAATTTCATCCAATTGATATTGAAATTCTCATTTCATTAAGTATAGGATTTTCAGGGTATTACGATTTTGGCCTATTACATGGACCATACAGTATGATTATTAGGAGATCGTCACAAATTAACTGTTTACTAATACTAGTGTTACAAATACTAAGAAATCATGATATTAAATTATTGAAGTGAAAGATACGTGACAATTGGAATAACGAAGTGAGGATATAGAAGGAGTTGAGCATAGAAATAAGTGGAAATGACTACACCTACTCTTTAATATTAATTTTATTTTGAATATAAAGCATGGCTGTGTATTTATTTTTATTAGCTTAAAAGCATGCTCGGAATGATGCATTAATTGTTGTATGTTTGTGTACTTATGATACCTTGATAGCATGCTACATGTTTCTATTATTAATACCATTCTAAGAATATGCCATCTATGTTATTTATGGGGTAACATGATCTACGTGACTTGGTACATGATAATTTGTCAACATGTTTAATGGATACATCTAATGTGATGTTGAGATAAATCATGCATGCTAGTGGTCACTAAATAAAGATAATTAAAAGTCTAACCACATACCGGGGCGATGATATAGATATTAAGGTAGTAGTTTGGTGTCATTGTGGGTATTTTCCTACCCTAGGTGGGTGTCCATTCTACTATGCCAGTAATTGAGAAGGGACTAAGGATCAAGTGAGACCTCACTCTTAAGGTTGTGTCATGATGAGGAATTGGCCTTCGGGGCGTTACTTCCAAGAGTTCAGACAAAGGGGAATACTAAGGAGATTTCTTTTAGTTTTAATGTCAACTTAAACATTTGAAGTGTTTTGAAATGCCTAATGATGTATAAGTGTATGCATGTTTTATGCTCTTAACTTTAATAATGTTTGAGATATGTTGTACATGATCCACTAGGCTCTTGAGCTCACCTCACTAATCTATTTTTTAGGTAATCACTGAAGATACTTGCTCGCAGGCAAGTAATTGTAAACCATTGGAGTAATTTGATACAATCCATTGTCATAGTTGTATAAGAGTAGAAGTTTACTTTTGTTTACAATTGTAAAGCATGAGACCCGCATTTAATTTATGTTTGGTTTATTCATTAACTTCGGCCATGGGGCCTAATTGTTGGTTTAATGACTCTTTTGATCTCAGGCCATGGGGCTAGAACATTTTATTTCTTTATGAGTTTAATCATATTATTTCTAGTTGACATGCCATCCCTATGTTGAATCATGCATTATATTATTCTTTATGTTTTCGCTCTCCAATATTATACTGGGATGGTTATGGGAAAGAAAGAATAAAAGTAGTGTCCAAGGTTCCCGAATATTAAAAGCAGGAGTGACTGCATGTGTGACTTGATTCCATCTTGAAGCGAGAGACAAAGACGCCCAATCAACCACGTTGGTGATAGGATTCGGGGGCTGAGGTGTTCCAAAGGTGGTACCAGAACTTAGTTAGTAGTTCATTGGGGAAGAGTTCAACCAGTAACTCGCTAGAAAAAGTCTAGTCTAAGGCCAAAGGTGGTACCAGTCTAGTGAGATGCTCACATAGAGCTAAGTCAGTAGATAAGTTAGTTCATCAGTTAGTGGCTCAGTCAGTAAGTCACTGGGCTAAAGTCCAAAGGGTAGACTATGAACTATAAGTCCTACAGAGGAGTTGGGTAGTAGAGACATTGCATACTTAGGTCTAAGGAAAGACCTTAGGTATAGCTTGGGTGTTGTCAAGATGGCACAGTGGATCATAAATAAAAGTTTTTAAGGCATAAGTAGAGAATAATAATGCATGAAATGAAACACTTGATTGGTTAGGACATGAAATCAGGAGGATCCTATATCCTTGGTTTCTATGTGGTATGGGACGCATGGGAATTTAGGGGTACAGAAGAATCCTAAACTCAGAGAACGACAAACCATGTTTGGTAAGTGATCATTGGCTTTGGACGAACTCATTTCCTTATATTTGGCTGGTATGTGACAGTCAAGTGTAATGGGACTTGGGAAGCCTTAGACATCAAGACATTTGTAAAATTGTTTGGGTGTAGTAAGACCTTTGAGTGGAAGTATATGTTGATGGGCAAGAGTTGTATGAGACGCTCGAACTCAGAGGAATAAGTGGAAGCTTGGAATCTTGCTATGCTAGTGTGCTATTTGTAATTTATGCTTAACTGTATGTATGATTGTTTGCTTACATGCCTTATCGATGTGGAAATTTTCAAGGTATATGTCATGAATATTTTTAAATTTTGAGACCAAATCTTGCACCCAGAAATGAACAATTCATTGTGGACTTGGAAGCATAAACCAATAGGCCACTAAACAAACGAGAACTTAGAGACATGAATATAGAGTTATGTTAATACAAAAGAAATAAATGTTCTAAGTATATACATGAGATTTCTTCAATCAATTTATGATGACTGAATGGATCTTTGGTTGTAGACAAATGGTCGGATCCAAGAAATATACTACAAAAGCCACCACATTTGATGAAACTGAACCTCCAGGGCAAGGAGCATAGGTTAATCAAACTAAGGGTCAAATTGGTCTTGTTTTGACTCTAGAGTTATGGGATGAGATTACCAGACGGGTCACTGAGCAGATGATTAGAATATTGCCATTGTCATAGATGTAGGCACAGGCGGTAGCAGAGTCGTAGGTACAAGGCTCACCTCTGGAGTAGATTTCAGTGCAACAGTTGGCACTCATGCCAGAGGTTCCAGTTCATTAGAAATCACAGGAAGAAATTGAGGACAAGGAGCAGAGAGCAATGTTGATAGAGTTATAGAAACTCTGCCCTTCCTAATTTGATGGTACATTTGATAGCATGGTTGCAAATCACTGGTACCAAGAGTTAGATGAGCACATAGATGTGTTAAGGGCTTCAGGATCCCGCAGAGTTGTGCTAGCCACACATCAATTTAAGGAACCAGCCAGGAGTTGGTGGCGGATGCTGAAGGCAGATTCAAACACTAATGTTTGACACATGAATTGGGAAGAATTCATGAGGTGTTCAATGAGAAATTATTCCCAGAGCCCACACAAATGTAGATGCAATCTGAGTTCATTGGGTTGACTCAGTGAGACATGACTGTGTCTGAGTATGAGGTCGAGTTCACTAAATTGACCAAATTTGCACCAGAATTGATCAGGGACAAGAAAATGAGGCCCAAAAGTTTGCAGAAGGCTCAAAAGTTAAAATTTGGATAGTAGCAAATTTCGAGCAGAAGTTGAAAAATAGGGGTAAGAGACCAAACAATAACAAAGAGTTCCAAGGGAAACAAAAGAAGCAGAATGTAACACCCCAAGCCCCAAGACTTTCAATTGGACTTAACCATAAGGCAGATTGGGTTGGTATTACTTTACAAGTACACAACTTGACTTCTTATTCCTTTTATCCCACGCCTCATTGAGATTCAATAGTACTTAAGCCAAAATTTATACACAAAATTCAATAAGGCAATTATACAAGAGATAAAAAGAAAACTTTCCAAATCTTTATTGATTAAATAAAATAAGGGACAAGTACATAACTTGAAGTAGAAATTTAGTTCAGCAAAGTCTTACATTCTAAGTATTTAAAATTTGGACCGCAATTCCTTACATCAAAATAAACATAGAAACTTTCTAAAAACTAGCATTAGTCTTTAGCATGTATCATCATGTATTTAATTTCTTGAAAAGATAAGAGAGGAAGGGCGAGCACATAGTCCAATTGATCATTCTTAAAACAACCAATTTACTAGTTCAAACTAATAGCACATTCAAATTGAAGCACTTGTAAATTATTAGGCGTTTCAAACAATATTTTGTTTATAGTTGTAAATTTGACTGAAAGGGTTTCAAGGCCCTTGATGTTCTTATCCAAAATACCTCCTCTTTGAATAGAAAGACAATTCATCTTATCACATTCCATTGGAATTAGGGATTCTTACCCGCATCCCAAGTATTTCGTGCTACGCCCTGTACACACAGTACAACAAACCATATATCCAAAGTATATGTAAAAAACATCCATAGCATCCCTTTGGACTACTATGACAGTATGTGGTTCTTAGCCTCAAAGTCTTTTATTTAATCTCATACACATGGATCATAAAAACATCATAAACATGCATTATATATCAACTAGGCCTAAACATGCATAATCTATCAAGGCATGGTTTCAACGACGCATGAAAATGGCATATACATAAATCTGAAAATTAAACATAAATGATGGACTGAAATTAAATGTGCATGATAAACTAATATTAGAACAAGCATGAACATGCTATTAATCTCAACTAATAAAATAGAAGTTCAAGAAGTCTCATCCACCTTAATATGCAATTCTTTGGAATTCCAGTAGTGGTTCCCCATCTTTCCAACATCTAGCACTCAATCAAACCAACAAAGCACTCAAAATCACTAACATTCCACCTTGAAATACTCAAGAACAAGAGAGAGTGGGAAGGGGTTGCCAAGAAGAAGGCTAGAGAAAGCAAAAAGGACTTGTCAACTCTTACTTTCAGATGAGGAGAATGAAAGCACTAGGAGGGTTTATATAGGGTTTCAAGAGTGCTTATGGGACAATTTGGGTAGCTCACAAGGAGAATCTTTCCATGTACAAGAGGGGACGATTTTGCTAGCTTTGCAAGTGTATCTTTTCAATACTCTAAGGTGAGCATGGTTTGAGCAATTGGACAAGATATGGTTTCCCATTCACAAGATATGAGCCTTATTTGATTCTTAATTGTGTGTGAACACAAAGAGGGTTTAGAACACATGCTAAATCAATTTGAACATCATATATCAGATCAAATTGTGCACACTAAGCAAGTTTGCTAGTTGGTCTCTTCTGTGGGTGTAACACCCCAACCCCCGTATCTTTAAGCATTGGACACGACCACCATTCTCTTGACAGTGGACTAAACCAAACGACAGGCCGAGCCGGTGTTACATTTACAATTACACAACCTGTATCACTTTCTATTTCAATTATTTCATGCCTTGATTGTATTTAATAGTACATAACTTAAATTTAAGAATTTAATAAGGTAATAGTATAAGAAATAACTGAAATTCATAAATTCAATTAATTAAATAAAATTGAGTACGTAATTTGATCTCGAAGAAAAACTATTATAGCGGAAGATTAAAAACTTAGGCAACATGCCCTTACATAGAAATTAGAAGCTTTTTAAATAAAAAGAACCTAACTAATATTTATGGTCTTCATGTAAATCAATTACCTGAAAAATAGAAGGAAGAGTGAGCACATAGCACAGTGGATCTTTCTAAAAATTTAAATCATTATTTCAATTCAAACAAACCAACCATATCAAAAACTTTTGTAAATTAGGCGATTCAAACAAATTTCTTGTTCATGGTTGACATTCGTATCATTATTTCAATATCCATGAAGTGGGATCACTCTTGGAAACCCAGTTCAAAATCATCAAAGATAAGCCGGCAAGCCGGATCAGGGGTGAAACAGACACGATAACACTATGCAGTCCATCATCGCGCCGGTACGTGGATTGAATCATTATTTAATCTTTTCTTAGTGATAAAACACACAACATCGGATTAAACCATCGATGCAACATATACATAACTTGAATAATCAAATATTTATTCATGGCACAATTCAAGCATATCATGCATCATTATTCTTGATTTCTAAACATACATAACATGTATATTCATGGCACATCAAATAAATAAAACATGCATATTTAAAACATATATTCAATCATTCAACTTCAAAACATCATCACACATGCAAGACTTATTCAAATT
>JAJIYU010006842.1:0-20047 GCA_030144865.1 Tinospora cordifolia | reverse complement strand
CCATTTGCACCCAAAATTTCTTAAAATCCTTGAAATTAATTTATTTGACTTATTTTATTTATTTTCCTCAAATTAATTATTATTTGACAAAATTTTGGGGTATTACATTTTAGACGGTTACTGGAACCCTCTGAGATTTGACTGGATCACAGGGAATACCGAGAGACATCTCAAGCCTCTTCTGGTCTTAGACCCCGACTAAAACAAGTGAATGTTTGAAAGTGTTTGTAATATTTTGGATTGAGTCTGTATAATGCATGTGATGTGTAGGATCGATCCACTGAGCTTTTGAGCTCACTCCCACTTTATTTTTCAGGTACAACTAAACGTAGAGTATGTTGACTTACGTCAGAAGACTCGCACTCTGATTGGACACCTCATGGGGAGGTCGTCTGGGATAGGTGACTTGGAAGTCATATTTTATGTATTTTACTAGATTGTTTTAATGTATTTACATTGGTTTAAATTCAACTGGTTTATTTTTCAATGGCTTTCCTTGCGTAACGATTTGGTTTAAATGAATAGTTTTTAAAGGTATTCCGCTGCATTGCTTAAGATTTATTCAGTAAAATTATTGTGATTTCCTATCTTGCACAGAATATTTTTATAGAAGTTGACTTGAGAACAAAGGGTTATGAACTTGATTTTGAAGAAAAAGATTTTGACAAAAGAGAAACTTTTAGTAGCATCTCGATTTTCAACGGGCGACGATCCACACGTGAGGTAACACGTGAATGGTGGTCCGGCCGAAAACTGGGGTGTTACAATTATGGTATTAGAGCTCAGTATTATGATACACTGGGCTAGATTTGAGTTCACTGTAACTGATTTTCACTAAATTGTAGATTTTACTGGATTTGATCTTCACTGAAAATGAATTTCATCGGATTTGATTTCACCGAAAAATGAAATTTTCTAAACGTGATTTTGAAAAAGGGTAGCATGGGTAGAAGTCTAGAGGAAAGTAAGTGATGCCAACAAGATTGAGTATTGTTATTGATGCGACCCAAGAAGAGATAATGATTGTTAATAGTTGACCTACCTTCAGGGTAATGGTTCTTGATGGGCTGATCTAGTTAGATCTTCTTCTGCGAAAGTATGTACCTAAGTGCTAACCTTTATGCTGTTTAGAGGTCCTTAGAAGGTTTCATTATCATTCCAAAGGACCCATGGTGACAGTCCTAAGTGCGAAAGTATGTACCTAAGTGCTAACCTTTATGCTGTCTAATCTTGGAATTTGCTAGTTCAGCTTGGTTGGGGTTGACTGCTGGTTGTGTGGTGTTCGGATCAGTGAAGAAGATGAGGCTAAGGGCAAACTTAAAGTTTCGAACAGGGGAATACGCATTTCAGAAGCCGTTACCGTTGCTGTTCTTGCTCACGTGACGAAGGCAACAAACGATGTCGAGTGGCGGATGCGCATAGGAGAGGTGTATTTTGAAAATTTTCAATTTTAGTATGAAATTTAATTTTAGTAGATTATAGACGGAATATAGAAAAAAAATCTTTTATTCTAATAGAAATTTATTAAATCGATTTCGAAAATTAGTATAGAACTTTTAACTAATAAATTAAATTAAATAAATTTAATTTTAGATAAATTATTAATAATCGAACGTAAGGATTAATCGAATTAATAAAATTAAATTAACTAATCTTTTAAATTAGGATTGAAAAAAAAGAATGAAAGTAAAACAAAATACAATATAAGTAAAATAATCTTTTCATACATTAATGACATTAGGAGTTAAAAGTTTAATCATCCAATGAGTTGAAAACATGAAAATAAACATTAGGAGTTTAAAATATTATAATAAAAAAATTGTAGGCCCTGAGACTAAATCTAGAATATCTAGAAGTCTTATTTTGTTCGTAATTGAATTAATCAGGATATTAATAAATTAATTGATTTTCAAAGATTAAGTTATTAGAAGTCAAATTCTATAAAAACGATTGTCAGTAAATTATTAAAGTTGTAATTCCAAATTAAGAAAATTTAGAATGACTTAGAAACTACTATAATTAGAATATATAAAATTCTAGAACTTAGCAATAATCCAAAATTTGTTGAAGCTGATATTTAGAATTCATAATTATTTTAAAAATTATTTAAGTTAAAGACAATTTGAATAAGATTTAATGTGAATTAAGAAATGCTTGAACTCCATAATTACCTTAGAAATTTTATTAAGTGTAAATTTTAGATTTATATATATTAACGTCTTGAGGACCTCGAAGGGATGCAAAGAACCCTGAAGAATGGCAAAATCAGGTGGGCGTGACTTCTTTGCTCATATGTATTATATGGATTTAAGATTCAAAGCATTTGATTGAATAGTTCTAGAATTATTAGAATTGTGTTATAAAATTGATTGAAATTGTTGGCGTGTTTGGATGATGGTGTGATGTTTTATTTAAATTGTGTCTTGCTTATTTATAGCATGCATTAATAGGAAGTCATGCATGTAGTTTCCATTATTTACTCATGTGAATAGCCTGCATTATTTGATTTATTTTCCATGATATGTGTGATGGTTTGCATGATTAAAATTGTTTGTAAAACTAAAATAAGACGATGGTTTATTAAGAATCCACGTACCGGTACGATTAACGAGCCTGAAGAGGATTGAGGTAGCATCTCCTATATGTCACCGCTTGAGATCGTCGAGCCACAAGGCGGATCGTAGGTATTCCCACCTGGAGCTGACTGTGACAGCTTGAAGTCTTTGGGAGACGGTATGAGCTGTAGTAAGTACACTCTCCTAGACTGTGATGTGAGTATTGATTTATTTTAGACGGTTACTGGAACACTCTAAGATTTGATTGGATCACAAGGAATTTCGAGAGACATCTCAACCCTCTTCCGGTCTTAGACCCCGACTAAAACAAGTGAATGTTTCAACGCCTAATGTTTGAAAGTGTTTGTAATATTTTGGGTTGGGTCTGTATAATGCATGTGATGTGTAGGATCGATTCACTGAGCTTTTGAGCTCACTCCCACTTTATTTTTCAGGTACAATTGAACGTAGAGTATGTTGACTTATGTCAGAAGACTCGCATTCTGATTGGACACCTCATGGAAGGTTGTTTGGGATAGGTGACTTGGAAGTCATAGTTTATGTATTTTACTGGATTGTTTTAATGTATTTACATTGGTTTTAATTCGACTGTTTTATCTTTCAATGACTTTCCTTGCGTAATGATTTGGTTTAAATGAATAGTTTTTAAAGGTATTCCATTGCATTGCTTATGATTTATTTAGTAAAATTATTGTGATTTCATATCTTACACAGAATATTTTTATAGAAGTTGACTTTAGAACAAAGGGTTATGAACTTGATTTTGAAGAAAAAATTTTGACAAAAGAGAAACTTTTAGTAGCATCTCGATTTTCAACGGGCGACAATCTACACGTGACGTAACACGTGAACGGAGGTCCAGCCGAAAATTGGGGTGTTACACTATGTGTCAACTATCAGAAGTTGAATGAAGCTACAGTGAAAATTAAGTACCCTCTACAGAGGATTAATGACCTATTTGATCAATTGAGATGAGCCACTCATTTCTCGAAGATTGATCTTAGGTCAGGTTATCATTAGTTGAGAATCAAGGAGTCCAACATATACAAGACAACCTTCAGATTGAGATGTGGACACTTTGAGTTCACTATGATGTCCTTTGGTTTAACGAATGCCCCAGTAGCATTCATGGATTTAATGAACTAAGTGTTTAGACAATACCTTGACTAGTTTGTGGTGGTATTGGTAGATGACACCCTGATTGACTCTAAGTTAAAAGCTGAACACTTAGAACACTTGCAGATAGTGTTGGAAACCTTCAGAAGATACCAATTGTATGTCAAATTTACCAAGTGTGAATTCTAGATGAAGATGGTCAAGTTTCTTGGTTACGTGTATTAGCATAAGGCATCTCTGTAGATAAGGAGAAGGTGGAAGCTGTCGTGGACTGGAAATAACCAAAGATAGTTATAGAGATCATGAGTTTCTTAAGCCTGCTTGGATGCTACAAAAATTCATCCAAGACTTTTCAAAGCTAGCAAAACCTATGACCAAGCTAACCAAGAAGGGAGTTAAGTTCAATTGGGATGAGAAGTGCGAACAATCATTTCAAGAATTGAAGAAGAAATTGACTTTGGCTCCTATCTTAGTCATCCAAACTCATGGTGTCACTTATGTCCTGTATACAAATGCTTTACTAAGTGGACTAGGAGTAGTCTTGATGCACGAGAAGCAAGTAGTCGCTTATGCTTCATGACAACTAAAGGTTTATAAGAAGAATTACCCTACTCAGGACCTAGAGTTAACAACCATTGTATTTGCCCTAAAGATTTGGAGACACTATCTTTATGGTGAGAAATTTGATCTGTTTTCAGATCACAAGAACTTGAAGTACATCTATACCTAAAAGGAGTTGAACCTCATGCAATGAAGATTGATGAAATTCTTGAAAGACTATGATTTTCAACTACATTACCATCTGACGAAGGCCAATATGGTGGCCGATGTCTTAAGTAGGAAGTTCAACAAATAAGAGGAAGAGAAAGGTCAGATGTACCAGTTGATTAAAGATTTTTAGGCTGGGTGTGATTCTTATTGAAAAACAAGCCTATCTCTACACCATGTCTTACCAGACGGATCTCCTACATCAGATCAGGGAGGAACAAAGGCAAAACAAGTAGCTTGTAGGCTTGATGAAAAAGTTATGCAGGGAAACATGCTGACTTCAGGTTAGATGCTGAGAATATCATAAGTCCTAGGGAAAGGATCTATGTACCTCAGAAAGGACAAAGTAAGTAGACCATACTGGATGAGGCTCATTAAACTAAGTATACGATGCATCCAAGTGGAGATAAGATGTACCAAAATCTCAAAAAGACTTACTGGTAGAGAGGAATGAAGAGAGATGTGGCTAAGCATGTCTCTAAATGCTTAGCCTATCAACAACTAAAAGCAGAACACGAAAAACCCTCTAGAATGTTACAATCACTCCCTATCCCTGAATGGAAGTGGGATAACATTGCCATGGACTTCATTAGTGGTTTGTCTAGGAATCAAAAAGGAGAATACACTGTGTGGATGATTGTAGTTCATTTGACTAAAGTGGCTCATTTCCTACCAATTAGGTCCACAGACCAAGTCAGTAAGCAGGGAAAATTATATGTGAAAGAAATAGTAAGGCTGCATGGTGTGCCCAAAATGACAGTATCTGATTAGGACTCTTGCTTCACTTCTCAGTTCTAGCAAAGTTTACAAAAGGAGTTGGACACTAAAGTCACAATGAACACTACTTTTCACCCTTACATGAATGGCCAATCTGAGAGAGTTATCCATACCTTAGAAGACATGTTAAGATCATGTGTCCTTGACTTTTGAGGAAACTAGAGCAAATACTTACACTTAGCACAATTTTCTTATAACAACAGTTACGAGGCAAGGATTAAGATGGCTCCATTTGAGGCTCTTTATGAAAGACCTTGCATATCACCAACCTGTTGGGCCAAACTTGAAGATCACGTACTGACTAGGCCAGACCTGCTGGAATAAATGAATAAACAGGTAAAATTGATACAGAGGAGACTGGTTATAGCTCAGAATCGTCAGAAGAGCTATGTTAGCAATAGAAGGAGACCCCTACATTCTAATTGGTTAACAAAGTATTTTTAAGAATCAGTCCTCAAAAGGGTATTAAGAGGTTCAGACTTAAGGAGAAATTATTATCAAGATTTATTGAACCCTTTGAAATACTTAGAAGAATCTGAGAATATGCTTATAAGTTGGATCTACCAAACTGAATGACCTCAGCTCACTATGTGTTCCACGTGCCAATGTTGAGAAACTATGAACCAAATCCTTCTCACAGCATCCATTGGGAAGAAGTAAACATCCAAGATGATGCCTCTTATGAAGAAGCGGCAATTAGAATCCTTGATCAAAAGGTACAAAACCTAAGAACTGAGGACATTGACTTAGTTAATGTACCGTGGAGACATCACGAGATGGAAGAAGCTACCTGGGAGTTGGAGAGCAAAATGAAGACCAAGTGCCCACATCTATTCTTTAGAAACCCCTGAATATGTACACACTTTGAGGACGAAATTTTTCTGAGGGTAGTTTTTCATACCTTGAAATTTTGTACTAAACGAAATAAAATGATAAATAAAGTCCAATTCATTTCTAGAATCCATTAGCAAGTACTAATTTGCTTGAAAACCTCTCAAGGGAGTAAAATTTAAGAAAAGTGAATGAAACGAACTGAAGTAACCACCTCAAATGGCCTAGGCATCCAAAATTCATTTCATTTGCCTAATTAAGAGTTCATTTACTTGGTATGCATCAAAGGAATTTAAATTAGGAAAGAAAGAAAATGGGGAAAATCTTATCAAATTGAAAGATATGAATTTTTATTAAATTCATGTGAACCCAAAAATATGTGCTAAGGGCCAAAAATCCTAGCCAAATGAAAGATATTAATTTTTCTTAAATTCATGTGGACCCAAAAATGTGTGCCACCATGTGTGATAAGGTACACTACCTTGCCATGATCACAAACCCTAACCATAATCTCTTGAACTCACCCTAATAGAATGGAAAGTCTTAACAAGGAAACATACTAAAATTAAGAAGATTCCATGAGCTAAGGGGCTGGTTTTGTGCACACTAAAGAAGGAATCCAAAAGTAGAAGTTTTTAAAGTGTAATATGTGTTCCACAAGAAATACACCACAATTAGAAGTTCCAAAATCTGATCATGTGTCCACCAAAGATTGATATTGTGCACCCCTTATAATTCCAAACGAGCAATAAAGAAGAATGGGAAAGTTTCCTAAAATCTAAGATGCTCATGTGTGCTCAAAAGACCAAAACAGAAGTCCCTTATGCATGAAGTACAAAGTAGAAGTTTCTATTACCCACATGTGGGATGCCTAAGAAGAGAAACTCAATTTAGAAAGGTTCCATGCTTGCTGAATTTGAGTGATACAAGAACGTTTCCTTACCTAAGAGAAAAAATCGGAAAATGAAATGTTTCCATGAGCTCACAATGGTACCAAAAAGAGAGCATGAAGAGAGGAAAGTTACCACAATCCAATATATGCTCAATCTTGACGTCACAAGGGAATCAATCATACTTGAAAAGCTTCCTTACACATAAAATGACTTAATTTACTTGATGATTTGTGAACCTCAACCTTAGCAACAAACCAAACCATGGACCCTAGGGTGTACACATACGTTGACACCAAAGGAGAAATGTTTCCCATGCATACATGTGTGGTGCCCAAGCAAAGAAATTAACTATGAAAGTTGTTATGAGCATGAAATCAAAACTAATATGGGACGTCCTAATTGATTTGGAACTTATTTTAAACTTGATTTGTGCTCACACATAAATAAGAAAGCAAATAAGAATCATATCTTGGGAATAGGAAACCTGCAACACCCCAACCCCTGAGACTTTAAATAGTACTTAACCACAAGGCGTACCGGGCCATGTTACTTTTATAAGTACACAACTTGCATCACATTATATTTCGATTATATCAAGTATTATTAATTCATAATAAACACACAATTCAAACAATTTAACTTTAATTTAATAAAACTATTACAAGGGAGATAAATGAAATCTTTAATCTTTATTCATTCAATAAAATAATCAAGAAGTACATACTTGAATTTCAAATAACAAAAGAGTACATAACTCAAATTAAAAACTAAATTCAGCAGAAGTCTTAGTTCAAATAATCCAAAATTTGGGCAACATGCCCTTACATATAAATTTTCAAATTTTGAAACCACATCTAATTTTCAGTACTCTTCATGATTTAATTTCCTGAAAAATATGAGAGGAAGGGTGAGAACATTTCCTAGTGGATCATTCCATAATTAACTAAATTACTAATCCAAATCAAAAGTATATCCAAATTCAAACATTTATGAACAAGTAAACGATTCAAGCAACCTCTTTGATTATCGTTGACATGAAGACTAAAAGGGGTTCTAATCCCTTAATGTTTTTATCTAAGCATTCCACTCTTGGATTAAAAAATAATTCATCTTGTCATATTCCATTAGAATAAAGATCTCATATCCAAATGCCAAGTACTTTGGGTTATACCAATCCACACACTGTGATGAGCCCCATATACAGTAAGTTTATGTAAAGAACAAACATAGCATCACTTAGATTACTATGACAGTATGTGGTTCATAACTTCAAGGTCTTAATCTTAATTCCCATATATTCACGAATCAAAAATTAAAATAATAAAATTAAGAATAACACATTCAAAGAGCATGAAAACAATACATAGCATGCTTCCTAATTCAAATTAGACCTAAGCAAGGAAACTAGACATGGCACGGTATCATGAATACTTAAAACATATATACATGATAATCAAAATTTAAATCATGATCAAACATGTTGAAAGATGAAAGTAAACGTGCTAAAAACTCAAACTAGTAAAGTAGAATTGTAGGAAATCTCATCCGCCTTAGTTGCTTATTTGTGAAAAATCTGACAGAGATTCCCTTCTTCTATGCACTTCAAGAACAACCAGCAACTTCAAGAATGTAAAAGAAATCTAAAATCCTAACTTCTCTCTAAAAATTACATAAGAATACAATAGAGGGAAAGGGGTTGCCAAGAAGAGGGCTAGAACAAGCTAAGAGGGAAGTGTCACCTCTTTGCTTTGGAATAAAGAAGAAGTGAGCACAAGGAGGTTTATATAGATTTTCAATATGCTAGGGGGGATGTCTTGGGCAGCTAGGGCAGCTCACAATTGAGCAACTTTCCATTGCTAAAGGGGACGAATTGTATAGAATATGGCAAGTGTGCTCATTAGGGTTTCCTAATCGTGTTTGCACAAAATCCTTGGATCTTTCTATGTTTCCTTTATGCGTGTGATCACAAATCAAATTTAGAACAACTTCTAAAGCATTTAGGACGTCCATCTAGATCAGATTTTGTGTTCATGACATGTTTCCTAATTAATACATTTGCGCGGGCATCACACATACATTCCATGGAAACATTGCCTTTATGGTGTTATGGGAGCATACACCCCAAGGTTTTTGGTTGGCTTTGTTTTTATGGGTGGGTGTGCATCATCAGGAAGCAAATCAAGTCAAGGTGTGAGTAAGGCATTTTTCTTATCTAGTTTGGCAAGCGTATCAACAATCTTTCCTAGAAATATTCACACTTGGGCATTAATCATGTATGATTAGAAACTTTCTTATTTTTTTTTATTTTCTTGGCCGTCACCTAGTAATTGTGCAAGGAAACTAGTGTGTACAATATTAGATCATGGTCTGAAATTTTTAGTCTATGTCCTTGTGTGGTGTGCCCATCAAGAAAGATCATTTTAGACACATTCTAGGTGCTAATCTTGGCGCCATGAGTGAGCATAGGGCAACCTTCTAATTTGGGCATTAATCATAAGCTTAAGAATCTTTCTTATTTCTTGTGCTTCCTTCTTCATTAGGTTTTTAATTTGGGCATGTGTGATGGCTAGGGTTTAGTTGTAGCACACACATTACATTTTTAGAAGCTTCTCTTTGTCACATGTGTGCCTACACACACACTCATACATGTAAGGGTCAGTTATGAACTATGGGTGCACGTGATCATTTGTCGTTGGTCATGTATTCATCGGTCCACATGAATTTAATAAAAATTTATATAACATTATTTATTAAGAATTATGGACTCTAATATATATTTTTGTGTTCATAATAAAATAATGTTGTAACATCTTGAAAATTCATAAGAAATTTGAAAATTTATTTAGAGAATTATACAGAATTGACGGATGAAAAATTTGGTAACTCTTAGTTTAGCCAAATAAGGAATAAAATCAATTTAATGGATTTCTAGGAGAAAATATATAAATATAATGTATACCATGAGATATCACAGCCAAAATACAAGGATATGTGTAATTTTTGATGAAAACAAGATTAGAAAGTCAATTTGAATTAAGATTTGGCAAAAATCCAAAAATAGAATATGAAATTCAGCTGAAAATCATATAAATATAACTCAAAACGCATCCAACAGCTGCAAACCATCGATCTGAATCTGATCTCGTGATCCGACGGCTGCAAGATGATCTGCACCAACGCCTGAGCGCACAGGATAACGACGATCGAATGGATGGAGATAATTGAGGACGATCAGACGGCCGCGGTCAAAACTGCAAAACCACGATCACGAAGACACATGGTGTAATTCCACACTCGCCAATCTCGACCCTCCGATTTGATCCTTGTGCGTATCTCGAGGATGATCTGATGCGCCAAAAAAATGAAAAAAGAATAGAAGAAAAATTCATCAAAATTAACAAAAAATTGAGATAAATACCAAACATTAATTTTTAAATTTTGAAAAAATCTGAAAATACTTATTGTCCTCTTATAATTAGAAAATACGGAATTCTAGAGAATGTAGGTCTTTTACTCCAAGAAAAATTCAAACGTTTCTATTTTCTACCCTTTGAAAACCTATATAAACTCCCCTAGGTTCTCACTTCCCTCATTCCAAACATAATAGTTGAAATTTCCTCTTATTTTCTCTAAGCCCTCTTTTTGGCACCTCTTCTCACCTTTCTTTCCTCTCTCTTGAGATTGAGAAGTTTTTCTTTTGGGTTGGGGAATTAATTTGGGTGATCTTCGTTGGCACTAAGTGCGTGGGGGAATTGCTGCAGAAATTTTTGGAGAAAGCATCGCAAGGTGAAAGTGATTTCGAGAACACCCTTCTGTTCTTATTTAAATTTATGGCATACTTATTGTTTGTATGTTTTTCATAGAATTCAAAGATTTTCAATTTCAGTTTCAGAATTTTGAAAGTTTATTTCAGTTTTTCAATTTTGATTCATGTTTAAGCAATTAGATCATCCATGCCATGTTAGTATCATGCTTACGCTTTCAAATTAAAGTATGATGCATATCTTATGAGTATTTCATGAATTGATTGTGTATATTCTAAATTTTAGTTTGATTTCATATTCGAAAATTTATTTTACGATATCATGATATAAGAGTTAAGCTGAGATAATGGCGGTAATAACCACGTACCATCATAGTGGTCAAGGCGATACTATTGATGTTCTTTTCATATGAGTTAAGTCATATGGTTTTTAGACCTAAGTACTTAAAGGTCGTGTACCACAATACCTTGTGAATCACCACGTGTAACAACTTGATGCCGAGTGGGCCTTGTTTACTTAGTTAAGAGCATCAAGAGATTAAAGGCCATTTTGGTCTGAGACTCGACTTGAACAAATTGTTGTTTGAAACGCCTAATGATTGCTAGTGTTTGAATTATGATTGTGTTATGAGTTTGAATATGAAAGATGGATGTTTGAAAAGGATCCACTAGGCTATATGCTCACTCCTTCCTTTATTATTTTTTTAGGAACTTAAACCCTATGAAGCAATTGAATATGGATAGTTCTTAGAAAGTTTTTACCTTTTATTTTTTGAATTTTTAGAATATGTTGCCCAAAGTTTTTATGTTTTTCTACTAAAAAGTATTTTGAAGTCTTCCGTTGTAAAAATTAGTTTTTTTTTATTGAAAAGTTTTGGACTTTCAATTTTTCTATTATGAATAAAATAGTTTGAATTTTTTTTATCTCTTTTAATTTGCCTTAATTTTATTAAAGTAAAAATTTTGTAGTCTTAAATTTTTATACAAAGGCACGAGATATTAAAAAAGAGAAGAACAAGTGTGTGTCACTTGTAAAGTAACACCGGCCCAACCTGCCAATTGGTTAAGTTTACTGTCAATATAATGGTGGTTATGTCCAATGCTTAAAGATATAGGGGTTGAGGTGTTACAAGCGTGGTATCAAAGTCTAGGCATTAGTTGCTAGGCCAAGAATAGAAAGTTTCCTCTGATACCAAGCGTGGTATCAAAGCCTAAGCATTAGTTGCTGGGCAAGAACAGAAAGTTTCCTCTGATACCAAGCATGGTATTAGAGCTTAGGCTTTAGATGCTTGGGGCGTATACAAGAAAGTTAAGCCCAAACATGTGTTGATTAGGCTAGAAATAGAAAGTCAAACATTAGTAGTTTGACAAGAATTAAAAATCCAAATTAGGGCTTCACATTGAATTGAATTAAAATTTTAGTGCCCTACCTTCTATTTTTGAAAGTTGAAAAATGTTTTAGAAAATGTTTTCAAAAAGGAAATATATATTTTGAAATGTTTGTTTGGATACAAAGACTACAAGTTGAGTTGATAGTGGGTAAGCCTTGTCCCGAGTAAAATTAAACATTGAAAGGGAGGTGGCTTATCCCGCCCTAGAAAGCACGGTTGCTAAGCGGACTTCGATCTCGCCGCCTGATCTAGAGGTTGTTCCACTAGCTTATATGAGTAGTCGAAGTTGAAGAACACTCTTATTTTCGATAAAAGAAAAGTAGAAGGTGAAAAATTAGGGCAAGGAATTGATTAGAAGTCGAAAAAGATGCCAAAGGTGGTATCTTCACTAGACGGAGGTTGTATGTCAACCAGAGTCGAACCCTAGGTCCAAAGAAAAGACCTTAGGTAGAAATGGGTGTAGCCATGGGTGGCATAATGGATCAAATGCATACTCTAGGAAATAGGCTAGAGATTGAAACTTGTGTGAAAATAGAAAATTGTTTGATCAGGACACAAGATCGAGAAGCTTCTATAATTTTTGGTTTCTATGTAGTATGAGATGCATAGGAATTCAGGGTTATGGAGGAAGCCAAGACTCGGAGAATGATAGATCATGTGTGGTGAATGATTGGTAACTCTGGAAAAACGAGTTTCTCTTTGCTCGCTGGTATGGGATGCTTGAGTATAGTGGGTTCGGTAACCTTAGTTATCGAGTAATTTACGAAATTGTTTGGGTGCGGCTCTGTTCTGAGTAAAAGCCTAAGTGGAAGGGGTGGAGTGGTATGAGATACTTGAACCTGAAAGCTTAGTTGGAAGCTTGGAACCTTACTATGCTAGCTTGATTGTATGATTGTCTGATATGCATGTTGTAATGTTTATTTTCTTTAAACCCAAATCTTGTACCTAATACGCATGAAAAGAACCTAGAAGAAAGACTTTAGTCCACTGAAGAAATTGAGAACCTAGAAACATGAATCTAGAGCCATGATAGTACGAATATTTGACACATATTGACACTCTGCTCAATTTACAAGTAAATGGCTAGAGTTAGGAGGTATGTAACTCGATCCACCACCTCTAAGGAAACTGAACAACGAGAGTAGGAGCTGCCTGTTAGGATGAAGGCACGGATGAAGGCACGAATGGAGGCACAGATGGAAGCCATGATGAATGAAATGTCGCAGAGGGTACTAGATCAACTGAAAAGAACCTACTGACTTGAAGAATATTCACAACCTAGCTGTAGTCAGTGAGTATGAGGATGTGTTCCCAAATGACTTACCTAGACTACCACCAGCAAGAGAGTTAGAGTTCAAGATTGAACTTTACCTTGGAACCACCCCTATAGTCATACCTCCTTATAGAATGGCGCCAGTAGAACTAATTGAGATGAAAACTCAACTGGACGAGCACAGGGAAAAAGGTTTCATCAGGTCGAGTGAATCACCCTGGAGAGCCCCAGTATTATTCATGAAAAAGAAGGATGGTTCTTTGCGACTGTGTGTCGATTACCAGAAGTTGAATCAAGCTACAGTAAATAATAAACATCCTTTACCAAGGATTGACGACCTATTTGATCAATTACAATGAGCCACTCATTTCTCTAATATTAATCTTAGGTCAAGATATCATCAGCTGAGGATTCGAGAGTCTAACATTCACAAGATAACCTTTAGAACAAGATATGGACACTTTGAGTTCACCGTGATGCCCTTTGGTTTGACCAATGCCCCTTGGTTTGACCAATGCCTCGACGACCTTCATGGATTTGTTGAACTGAGTGTTTAAACAATATCTTGACCAGTTTGTGGTGGTATTCATAGATGACATCATAATCTACTCCAATTCAGAGGATGAACACTTAGAACACTTGCAGATAGTATTGAAGACACTCAGAAAACATCAATTATATGCCAAGTTCAATAAGTGCGAGTTTTGGATGAGGAAGGTTAAGTTCCTTGGCCACGTAATATCAGCAAAAGGTATTGCTGTAGACCTAAAAAAGGTAGAAGCCGTCATGAACTGGAAGAAACCAAGACAGTAATGAAAATCAGAAGTTTTTTGGGCTTGGCAGGTTACTACTATAAAAGGTTCATTAAGGATTTTCAAGTACGCAAAACCTATGACTAAGTTAACCAGAAAAGGAGTTAAGTTCCAGTGGGATGAGAAATGTGAATGGTCATTCCAAGAACTGAAGACAAGATTGACTACGGTTCCTGTTCTAGTCACCCCAACTCCTAGTGTTACTTACACACTCTACATTGATGCTTTGCTGAGTGGACTTGGAGCAGTGTTGATGTAGGAAAGATAAGTAATCACTAATGCTTCGTGACAGCTGAAGGTCCATGAGAAGAATTACCCTATTCACGACTTAGAATTAGTGGCCATTGTGTTTGCTCTGAAGATTTGGAGATACTACCTTTATGGTGAGAAATTTGATATGTTTTTAGATAACAAGAGCTTGAAGTACATCTACACCCAAAAGGAGTTGAACCTCAAGCAACGGAGATGGATGGAGTTCTTGAAAAACTATGATTTTCAACTACATTACCATTCGGGGAAGGCCAATGTAGTTAAGTAGGAAGTTCAACAAACATTAGGAAGAGAAAGGTCAGGTGTACCAGTTGATCGAAGATTTTAGGTTGGGTGTAAACCTTAACATGAAAGAAGCCTATCTTTACAATATGTCTTGTCCGGACCTATTACATCAGATCAGGGATGAACAGAGGCAAGACAAGTGGCTTGCTCAACTAATTGAAGGAATCACGCAAGGAAAACATACTGACTTCAGGATGGATGCTGAAAACATCTTAAGGCTCGAGGAAAGGATATGTGTACCTCAGCAGGGACAGAGCAAGCAAATTATACTTGATGAAGCTCATCGGACTAAGTATACCATGCACCCAGGTGGGGATAAGATGTACCAAAACCTTAGGAAAACCGATTGGTGGAGAGGAATGAAGAGGGATGTAGCTAAGCATGTCTCTAAGTGCTTAACAAGTCAACAAGTGAAACCAAAACACCAAAAACCCTCTGGAATGTTACAACCACTCCCTATCCCTAAATGAAAGTGGGATAACATTGCCATGGAATCGTCAGTGGTTTACCTAGAAACCAAAGAGGAGAAGGTACCATTTGGGTGATAGTGGATCATCTCACCAAAGTAGATCACTTCTTGCCAATCAGATCCACAGATTGAGTTGTGGATCGTCAAATTTTATGGTGTACCCTAGATTATTGTGTTTGATAGAGACTCTTGCTTTACTTCATAGTTCTTGTAGAGTCTCCAGAAGGATATGGGTACTAAGCTTACCATGAGTACCGCTTTTCACCCTCAGACGGATGGTCAGTCTGAGAGATTTATCTAAATTTTGGAAGATATGTTGAGGTCTTGCGTTTTAGACTTCAAGGGGAATTGGAGCAAGTACTTATACTTGGCAGAGTTTGCCTATAACAACAGTTATCAGGCAAGCATAAAAATGGCTCCATTCAAAGCTGTTTATGGAAGGCCCTGCAGATCACCTACATGTTGGGCTGAACTTGAAGATCAAGTATTAACTGGGCCAGAAATGGTGGAAGAAACGAGCAACCAAGACAAGTTAATACAAATGAGACTGACTACTGCGCAGAGTCGTCAAAAGAGCTATGCTGACAAAAGGAAAAGACCATCAGAGTTCCAAGTTGGGGACAAAGTATTTCTGAGCATCAGTCCTCAGAAGGGTATCATAAGGTTCGGATTCAAAGGGAAGTTATCTCCAAGGTTTGTTGGACCCTTTGAAATACTTAGAAGAATCGGGGAATGTGCTTATGAGTTGGACCTACCAAACCAGATGACTTCAGCACATAACGTATTCCATGTATCCATGTTGAGGAAAAACAAACCTGACCCCTCTCACATCATTCACTGGGAAGAAGTGAATATTCAAGATGATGTTATCTACAAGGAAACAACGGTCAGAATCTTGGACCACAAGGTATAGAATCTAAGAACAAAGGATATCCCATTAGTGAAGGTGTCGTGGAAACATCACGGGATAGAAGAAGCCACGTGGGAACTCGAAAGCGAGATGAAGACCAAGTACGCGCATTTGTTCACAAGGAATATCTAAATATGTACAAATTTTGAGGACGAAATTTGTCTAAGGAGGGTACGTTGTAACATCTGGAAAAGTTCATATGAAATTTGAATTTTTATTTAGAAAATTATATAAAATTGACAGATGAAAATTGTGGTAAGTCCTAGTTTACCTAAATAAGGAATAAAATTAATTTAATGGATTTTTGAAAGAAAATATATGAATATAATGTATATTATTGGATATCATAGCAAAAAATATAAGGATATGTGCAATTTTTTATGAAAACAAGATTAGAAAGTCATTGGGATCGAGATTTGGCAAAAATCCGAAAAGAAAGTAAGAAATTCAGCTGAAAAATAAAAAAATACACTTAAAATACATCCAACAGTCTGTGATCGATCTGCCAAAATCCAACGAAGGAGATTAAAACCAAACCAAACGCCCAGGTGCATCGGATCATCAAAATCCAACGGCCAGAAATCCGCACATCGCACTCGAGGATGATCGTGCGGAGAGAATCAAATTCGTTGATCGTGAACTGAGATCCGCACATTATGATCGAAGATCATCTGACGGTCGATATCAAAGCCGTGTTAGTTAATCACAAACCGTGCTACGCTTGAGGATTATCTGACGGTCCGATTGAAGACATTTTTGGATAGATTGTTAATTATTGATGTGCTCGAGGAAAATCCAACGGTCCAGATCGAAAACTCTGATTTTCGTTGATGGATCAAAGTCGTCAAAAGAGCTACGTTGACAAAAGGAGAAGATCATTAGAGTTCCAAGTTGGGGACAAAAGATTTCTGAGGATCAGTCTTTAGAAGGGTATCAAAAGGTTTGGATTCAAAGGGAAGTTATCTCCAAGGTTTGTCGGACCCTTTGAAATACTTAGAAGAATCAGAGAATGTGCTTACGAGTTGGACCTACCAAACCGGACGACTTCAGCACATAACATATTCGATGTATCCATGTTGAGGAAATACGAACCTGACCCCTCTCACATCATTTACTGGGAGGAAGTGAACATTCAAGATGATGCTACCTATGAGAAAACAACGATCAGAATCCTTGAACACAAGGTACAAAATCTAAGAACAAAGGATATCCCATTAGTGAAGGTACTGTTGAAACACCACGGGGTAGAAGAAGCTATGTGGGAATTCGAAAGTGAAATGAAGACCAAGTACCTGCATCTGTTCACAAGGAATACCTAAATATGTACAAATTTTGAGGACAAAATTTTTCTAAGGTGGGTAGGTTGTAATATCTCGAAAAATCATATGAAATTTAAAAATTTATTTAGAGAATTATACAAAATTGATGGATGAAAAATTTGGTAAGTCCTAGTTTAGCTAAATAAGGAATAAAATCAATTTAACAGATTTTTGGGAGAAAATATATGAATATAATGTATAACATGAGATATTATAGCCAAAAATATAAGGATATGTACAATTTTTGATAAAAACAATTTGGATTAAGATTTGGCAAAAATCCGAAAATAAAACATGAAATTTGGCTAAAAATCATATAAAAATAACGTAAAACACATCCAACAGCTGCAAATCATAGATCTAAATTCGATCTTGCGATCCGACAACCGCAAGACAATCTGCACCAACGCCCAAGTGCACAGGATAATGAAGATCGAACGGACAGAGATGATCGAAGACGATCGGACGGCCACGATCAAAGTCACGAAAGCACGATCGCGAAGATGCAAGGTGCGACTCTGCACATGCCAATCTCGACCCTCCGATATGATCTGTGTGTGTGTCTCGAGGACGATACAATGTGTCGAAAAAAAATGAAAAAAAATAGATGAAAAATTCGTCGAAATTAACAAAAAAATTGAGTTAGTACCAAAAATTGATTTTTAAATTTCAAAAAAAAATTTGAAAATACTTATTTTCCTCTTATAATTAGGAAATACAAAATTGTAGAGAATTCAGGTGTTTTACTCCAAGAAAAACTCAAAAGTTTCTAATCTTCCCCCTTTGAAAACCTAATTAAACCCCCCTAGTCTCTCACTTACCACATACCAAACATAAGAGTTAAAATTTTCTCTTATTTTCTCTAAGCCCTCTTCTTGGCACCTCTTCTCACCTTTCTTTCCTCTCTCTTGAGTATGAGAAGTTTTTCTCTTGGGTTGGAGAATTAATCTGGGTGATCTTCATTGGCACCAAGTACGTGGGGGAATTGCTGTAGAAATTTCTAAAGAAAGCGTCATAAGGTGGAAGTGATTTTTAGAACACCCTTCTGTTCTTATTCAAATTTATGGCATACTCATTGTTTGTATGTTTATTTCTAAAACCAAAGATTTTCACTTTCAATTTCAGAATTTTAAATGCTTATTTGTTTTTCAATTTTGATTCATGTTTAAGCAATTATATCATTCATGCCATGTTAGTATCATGCTTAGGTTTTTTAATTAAAATATGATGCATGTCTTATGAGTGTTTCATGAATTGATTGTGTATATTCTGAATTTTAGTTTGATTTCATATGCTGAAATTTATTTTGTGAGATCATGATATGAGAGTTAAGCTGAGACAATGGTGATAATAACCACGTACCATCATAGTGGTCAAGGAGACACAATGGATGTTCTTTTCATATGAGTTAGGTCATATGGTTTTCAGACCTAAGTACTTGATGGTTGTGTATCACAGTACTTTGTGAGTCACCATATGTAACGGGTTGATTCTCACATGTGCCACTAACTGGTTGACGCCGAGTGGGCCCTGTTTACTTAGTTAAGAGCATCAAGGGATTAAAGGCCCTTTTGGTCTGAGACTCGACTTGAACAAATTGTTGTTTTAAATGCCTAATGATTGCAAGTGTTTCAATTATGATTGTGTTATGAAATTGAATATGAAAGATGGTTGTTTGAAAAGAATCCACCGGGCTATGTGCTCACTCCTTCCTTTCTTATTTTTTCAAGAACTTAAAACCTATGAAGCAGTTGAACATGGATAGTTCTTAGAAAGTTTCTACCTTGTATTTTTTTGAATTTTTAGGGCATGTTGCCCAAAGGTTTATGCTTTTCTATAGAAAAGTATTTTGAAGTCTTCCGCTGTAAAAATTAGTTTTTTTTTTGAAAAGTTTTGTACTTTCAATTTTTCGATTATAAATAAAATAGTTTAAATTTCTTTATCTCTTTTAATTTGCCTTGATTTTATTAAAGTAAAAATTTTGTAGTCTTGAATTTTTATACAAAGGCACCAGATATTGAAAAATGGAAGAACAAGTGTGTGTCACTTGTAAAGTAACATTGGCTCGACCCGCCAGTTGGTTAAGTCTACTGTCAATAGAATGGTGGTTATGTCCAATGCTTAAAGATACGGGGTTGGGGTGTTACAAATGCACATTTCCAAACTATTATTTGGTTAGGATGACCCTCATTTCATTTATTTTCCTAATTTGGACTCCACTGAAGGGTATTAAGTAAATGAAACTCAAATTTTGGCCAATTGAGCTGATTTTTGGATATGTTGTCTACTTGATTAGTTCATGGCATCTCAGGTCATTTCAAGTCGTTCTAAGGTCAAAAGATTCATTAAATGGGGTTTGGACTTGCTAAATTTATCCTTGCATTGGACCCATTTTGATTTCTTACCCAAATTCAATCAAATGCAATTTGAATTGTTTCATTTTATTTGGCACATGTAACATCCCAACCCCCACGTTCTTTGAGTTTGAGAGTTTGGACATAACCACCATTATTTTTGACGGTGGACTTAACCAATTGGCGGGTTGGGCCGGTGTTACTTTACAAGTGACACACACTTGACTTTCTATTTTTCAA
>JAJIYU010006841.1:0-19992 GCA_030144865.1 Tinospora cordifolia | reverse complement strand
TTTTGTTTTGTTTTGTTTTGTTTTTTGTTTTTTTTTGAATTTGTAGTTCATTAATTTATGATAAATTTATAAAAATATATATTTGCAATGTTGCTCGTTACATTATTCAAGTGGGCACTTCACGTTGCGCCTTCTGCCTCTGAGTGCGCCTTGCTGCCCTTATTAATAGTGAACCCCTCTTCACATGATTAGAATAAAATCAGCAATCACAAAAAGTTAGTATTTAGTTGGGGACTTAACTTGGAGTCTTAGTTTTGAGTTGGAGCAATTTTCAGTTATATTACATGGCCTTATGAGTGTCAAAAATTAGAACATAAAAGAAATAATGAAGCACATAATGGAGTGATCAAGTGTTTGTGGTGTTCAGTAATTATGGAAACTTCATAAGAAGCCATTAAATAGCTTCTTATGCCATTTGACTTTCCAAGCAGTTCTGTTAAAATTATCCTATTTAATTGTGTTTAAAATGCTTATGGCATAATCCATTTCAAATTACAGGATTTCATCAATTGATTCGAAAGAAAATGATTCATCGTTCTTATTAAATGGCCATTTTGATAGTCCACTTGGGTCACCTGGTGCTGGTGATTGTGCTTCATGTGTTGGTGGGTTTCTGATATGATTTGTACTCTTTGATATTGTTTGGTCATATTTTATGTCATTTTTGACTATAAACCCCATTTTCTTTTTGTAGCATCAATGCTTGAGGTGGCAAGACTTACTATTGATTCTGGATGGGTTCCCCGTCAACCCATTATTTTTCTTTTTAATGGGGCAGAAGAACTTTTTCTATTGGTGAGGAATTGCATGGTTCTAAGTTTTTAAGAACATCATAATTCCTTTTTTTTCATTATTTTTCTATATAATTACAATGTGTTCTTTATTTCTTTTAATACTAAATTATGCAACCAATTAATTCTTTTGAAATTTGCGTCATGTTATGCTAGAAAGTTGTTAATTATTCTATATAAATGTTATCCAGCTTTTCATCATGAAAAGTGTTATGACCAATGTGTTGAGTTTGCAAAACACCTATATTAATTTGCACAACTTGAACAGTGTCCCAATGTCTCTGATAGTTAGATTCATGCCAATGGTTATATCTTATACCCCTAGAATGGCAAAGTCTTAATTCATTCTATGATTATTGGTAAAGTAAAGAACAATAATGAACACAATCAGGTAAGATGGTTCAACTCTTTGGTCTACTCCACAAGATAGAAGAGAAGGATATTTTTTCTTAATTGACATAGAGTCTTAAAGATTGAAACCATGTGTGTCCATTTGGTATGCTGGATAAAAAGGGTTATTTTTTAAAGAATAGGGTGAGATGAAATTGAATTAAATAGAAGGATATTAAAACTAAAGTAATTTAGCATGTACAAAAGATAATTACAAAGAAAAATTGAAAATGAAAAAAAAAACTAAAAAATAAGAAAGCAAAAAAAAAAAAAAAAGAGTTAAAAGTGAAAAAATGAAAAAAAAACCCCAAACTAGCAGATGATAGGACTGCCTCTGAAAAACCAGATGGTTTTGCACTTGCTGGACAAAATCATCTAGTTTTTCACATGATGTGCTACTGGTTTGATAGGAACACAAGTTCTTTTTCTTTTGAAGATGCAACTAAGAAGATGGTGGTGAGATGAACAAGACTTTGTGAAGAAGTGATGCTACCAAGAAGACAATGCTGCAAAAAATAAGAAATTGCCTTTTTTTTTTTTTTGGTTTGTTGAAGATGTGAGGAAGGAGACGACTTGAAGAAGAAGAAGAAGACGATATCGCAAAAAGAAGATGACACAAAATTTTTTTTTCTTTAAAATTTTTGTTTAGAAGAAGAAGAATCCAAAGCAAGCAAACCATAAACCTGGGCTTTTGGTCAAGTTCAGTTTATGCTGTAAGAGGATAAGAAATGAGGTATGATTACTTGCAATCCGATTTCATGGACATACAAACATGAGAACAGGATTAACAATAATCCTAATCCTATCCAATCCAAGTTGCCAAACAACCTTTTTATATATAAGTTTATGGCTTAGCTACAAATGCAGCAACCATTACAATTTTAGTAAATGTACAATAGAATTAACGAATTATTGCCAAATCCTTAGTTTGCTAAAATCAAGATCATAATCTTCTCACAGTAAGATCGCATGGATTTCTCTCTCTCTCTTTTCTACAATGATCACATGAATCTTTGCCATTCTCAACTTGGCAACATTGGCTTGAAATGCTGCATGAGTTTGTGAGCAATTCGAGAAGCTGATCATTGGTAGACACATGCCATGTACAAATCATTCTATTGTCAAGCTTCTCTTCAATCAAGTTTCCATCAATCTTTATATGCTTGGTTGATCATGACATCATGTTGGACTGAGTTATTAACAATGCTAATGGTCAACTTATTTCACAAGAGAGTCTCATAGGCCTATCCCAAATTATTTTCAAATCTTCGAAACTATCTGTAAGTGTAAGAGCTTACAAAGGCGTTGTGCCATAGCCTAGAATTCCACTTCAGCACTAGATTTAATCACTACATTCTTTTTATTACTTTGCCATGTTATATTAGATTCACATCAGTAAAAGTGCAGTAGCTAGTGGTAGATTTCTTGTCAATTATTGAGCTTTTGAGCTAACGTAGTTCACATTGGTTTATGGTTCAGGTACGACTCCTTTGTGTTGCTTAAACAATATTCCCAGTCTTGGAGTCCCTATAAGATATTTTAATATGTTATTAGCTTCTTGTAGATGGATTTCTTTAGGATTGTGCATTAATTGACTAACTACACGTTATTGTTTTTGTAATATCAAGTCTTATATGAGATAGATAGATGAGTTTCCCTAATAACATTCCTAATAACCTTTGGGACATTTCTTTATTCCAAGCTTCCTTAACTTCCCCTAGCTTGTGGTTAGTATCTATGGGTGCAATAGCCAATTTACGAACTAACTTCTCAATTTCTTTTAGAACATTGATATGATTTTTTTGAAAAATAAAGATTCCATATTTCAAGTGCGTCATTATGACTCCGTGAAAGTACTTAAATCCTCTTAATTCCTTAACCTCAAACTCGTTACGTAGACATTGCTTTAGGTTTTGTTTCTTGCTCTTATCATTTCTTGTTACGATTATATTATCAACATATACTAGTGGAGTTGTAACTCCCCTTGAAGCTGAGTGCTTAATAAGTGGAAATTGACCCCTTGGACATTGTTTATATCTCATATCTGTTGACGAACCAACCATATACATACACACAATATTAACAACATCAAATCCACGAGGCACTTCCATGTAAATTTCTCATTCCAAATACTTGTTTAAGATCACATTTTTCACATCAAATTGTTGCAAATCCCAGTCATATGTAGTTGCCACTGGCACAAATATTCTTATTATATTCATTTTTGCCATTGGAGTGAACATCTCTTGATTGTCTTCACCTTAAGTTTGAGCCTTTGGCTACCGATCTTGTCTTATAGCAGTGCTGTCAAGGCCTCGCCTAGGCGTCCAGGGCCTCTCAACGCCTAGGCCACCGCCTAGGCGCTAGGAAGGCTTCTTTGTAAATTTTAAAAAAATAGGAGGACTTTTAATTAATTAATTAATTTTAAAATTTTTAACCTAAATCTAATAACTCTGTTCTCAAACCTCTCAAAGTCAAACGACTCGAACCAACTCCGACGATCATCTCCGACACTCTGGGGAGCAACTCCGATGTCTTTTTCAGTGAGCGACTTCGACGACTCTCTCCATCTCACTGTGTGTGTCTCTCCCTTTCTCTATCTGCTCTCTTTTTGCGTCTCTCCAGCTCTCTTTGCTATGTCTCTCTCTCTTTTTGCATTTCTCCCTCTCTGTCTTTCTACGTCCCTCCCTCTCTCTCTACTCTCTTCCTCTCTATCTTTCTACATTTCTCTTCTCTCTAGCTCTATCTAGGTCTCTCTTCTGTCTCTCTATCTATGTCTCTCTTCTATCTCTTTACGTATCATCTCTCTCTCTCTCTCACTCGTGCGCGCAAAATTAGATCTTCTTTTTTGAATGTTATGAATATGAAATATGTGAACTTATGATGATCATGATTTATCATAATGTATTATCTAATATGTCATTATTTATAATTTAATAATTTATATATCATTAATTAATTAAATGTAAAATATAAATAAATAAAATTATAAAAAAATATTAAACAATTTTTCAGGAAAAATATATATATATATATATATATATATATATTAGGTAAGGGACTAATAAATAAATAAATAATTCTTCAGGGATCTTTAAATAATTATTTTAAGAACCGCCTAGGCCTCGCCTCGCCTCGCCTCGCCTTATGGAGGCTTACTGTCTTAAACCGCCTTACTGCCTTGACAACACTGTCTTATAGTGATCTAGGATCCATTTGATGTATATGTTAACGTGTAAACCCATTTACATCCCACTGGTTTCTTCCCTGTTAGCTAGTCTACGAACTCCCAAGCATTGCTTCTTTTCAAGAAATCGGTTTCCACATTCATTGCTTGTTTCTAGTTCTCATTGGATGAAGCTTTGGATAGAAATGTAGGGATTTGGATGCTAAAGGGACTAGTGAGAAAGCTCTTTTGAGATGGGAAAAAATTTTCAAATAAAACTTCATTGGAGAGTATTGTCTTCAAAGGATGTTTAGTGCAGGCCCTAGTTCCCTTTCCAATAGCAATAGATGGATCTTGAGGCAGGGGTTCCAAGTGGTTTGGAGATAGAGGGTTAGGTATTGATACCTCATTGTCTGGGGTTGGTTCAGGTTCTTGGACTTGAACAGGTTTAGAGATTGCATCTTTCTTCTTTTAGTACTCTTGTATAGGTGTAGATAGCACGGGTTTCTCAATTTCGTTATCGCTTGTAATATGGATGACTCAAGTGTGAAAGGTGTTATCTATGACTCGCATGAGAAAGGATCCCGATCCTTATCTTTTATGATGGGGTTCTGCTCAAGAGAAAATATGATTTACTTTCATTGAATATGGCATCTATAGAGAAAAATAATTTCTTCGATCGAGGGTGATAGCATTTTTACCCATCTTGAGTCGCATAACACCCCATGCAGACACTTTTTAGAGCTATTTGATCTAATTTTCTTCTGTTTAGGTAGTGGATACGAACAAAGGAGACATTCAAATATTTTAGGCACAAATTTGTTAGACATTCTCAAGGTTAGGGTAGAATGAGCATAATACTTCTATTAGATTTTTAAGGTTGAGAACTCAAGAAGGTAAACAATTAATAAGATGTTTGGTTGCTAGAACTTCTTCCATGCAATAAGATATCGGTACATAGTATAGAAATAAAAAAAAAAAACTTTGAATGCGTCTAGAAGGTGACAATTGTTCCATTCAACAATCCCATTGTGTTGTGAGGTGTGGATATTTGATCGCTCATAAATTATTCTTCCTCTTTAAAAGTAAGGAGTCAAAACTTTATTAAAATAATCTTTGGCATTGCTATAATTAAAATTCTTAATTTTGTACCAAACCATCGCAATGTGGAAGGGTAGGGCTTTAGTCAAACTTTCGTTTGAGTAAAAAGATCCAAGACACTCTTGAACAATTATTAATTAATGACACAAACTAACATTTCAATAGAAATGTAGAATGCGACCCCAAATATCAATTTAAATATGATAAATAGTTTTATAACATTTTTCATTACTAAGTGGAAAAGTTAGATGTTTGTGCTAGTCAACTCATATGCATTACAATGAAAACTTTCAAAATCTAATGTTCTAAAAAATGATGGATACATAATCTTAAAGGTTCGATAGGAAGGATATCCAAGACGATGACAATGCTGGATTTGGCTTTTTAATGGAAAGGTGTTGTTCAAGAGGAGTGAGGAGAGACTCTTTCCATGTTCCATTGGGAACTCAGGGCAGTACAACCTGTCTTGTTTGTTAGCAATTCCAATTGTCTTTCCTAAATCTTTGTTCTGGAGTACGTAGCGTGTTGGGAGAAAAAGGTTATGTTACAGCTTAGGTCATGGGCGAGCTTTTTTATTGAGATGAGAGTAGTGGACGACTTTGGTACATGAAGTACATTGATGAGTGTAAGGTTTGGGCTAAGATGAACATCTCCCATGCATGCAATAATGGCTAAGGAGCCATGGATGGTGGCTATTTTTTCAGCTACTTGGACATGGGTTGTAGGCGTGGAATATATGGAATGAGTTGGTCTTGTGTGAGTGGCATCAAGGTTTATTATCCAATAGTTGGCAAATCATCTGTTCAAGACTTGAAACAAAATATAGATAGGAAATTTATATGAGTGTGTCAATGAGTACTTGAGGGGGGTTTATTTATAGTGCTAGCAGAGATTTCAACCTTCCATGTCGTCAAGGTCAAATATAAGTGGAGAATTCAACTGGCTGGACAGTAGACAGGTTTACTTGTCCACTAGTCTTCTATTGTCTGCCTTTGAATCAGTCTTTACTGGAAGGTGGGTCTGCCATGAAGTTTTAACCTTTTTTCCTGCTATGCCAGACCTTCTAGCAACAAGTACACCGTAGACTTTCTTTATTATCTCAATTAGGACTTTGAAGTGTTGTTTTTCATATCCTCTCCTTGATTAGTAGCCATACTCGAGTACTCTATCTTCTGAGGTGTGAGCATTACTTTTCTTTTCTTATCTTTAGCTTGAATAATAGGAATGGTCTTGTTCAAAGAGAAGAGTTATTTGCTCTAAATCTGCATTAGTACTTGGTTGAGCTTTGTGATTATGGCCAGAAAGTCAAATCTGAATCTTATGTAGGTTTTAATAAGTACAACATCTGCTAGATACTTGGTCTCAATACATTTATAATCATCAATATCTTGCCACAGAATTTTTAGAATAATGGTATACTTTGCAATTACTTTATTGCTTCAACTTTCACCTTGATCTCGTATATTTAGTTGCATCATGAGCCTTGGTGTATGCCTCTTAGGCAACATCTCAAACATATTTGACAATGGTTAAGAACATGAAGGTATCACTGATATCAGGTGTCATTGAGTTCTAGAGAACGTTAAGATTGATGCATCTTCATTAAATAATGTTGTGAATTGTGGATCACCCATTGCAATTTTGCTCTACAGAATGTCATATTTTTCTTTTTCCCTTCAATAAAGTGTGTGTCAATTAGACCACTTTTGGTAATTTTTCCCATTTAGTTGATATGCTTGCCTGTATGTTTGGAAGTTCTCCCATTTTGTCTTCTCTACAATATCTTTAGTTTGCATAGCTTCTAAAATTCTAGATCTTTTTTTTTTTTTTTTTTTTTTTATCTTTTGTGTTTATTTTTTCTCAAATTTTTCTTCTTGGGTTTGATTGTACATTTAGAGAAAAAGAAAAAAAAAAAAAAGAACGAAGAACAAAAAGGTAGAATGAGAAACAAAAAGAAAAGAAAGAAGAAGGAAGGAGAAGAAGAAGAAGAAAGACTATTACTGGTGATGGACAACAATGATAATAATGACGCTAGGTATAGATGACAATTGCAACAGTAGTAGTAGAGACTGTCAGTGGGATGACAATGATGGTGATGGCTCTCGCTAGTTTTTAAGTATAAGTGATAGCAGGAACTAGAAGTGATGACAATGGAAGCAAAGGTGGCAAGGAAGGCCTATGTGAAGATTGTAGTGATGAAGGCTGACAAAAAAAAAATTGGCGATGAAGGGCAGAAAAAATGATTCTGGTGATGAAGATTGAAGAGCAATTCTATAAATCTTTGATACCTTTTTGTAAAGTTAAGAACAATAATGGATACAAGGATGTAACACTTTCACTCTATGGCCTATATAAAAGTTCAGGGCTTAGGCACGAATGTAGCAATCATTATAGTTTTAGTAATTGTACAATAAAATCACTGTTGAATCCATAATCTACTAAATCAAGATTGTAATCCTTATAATAAGCTCATGTAGATTTTTTTTCCTTGTTTTACAACAAATCATATGAATTTCTTTCGTATCTACAACGATTGTATATATCGTCTGAAAGTTGAAAAATGAGAAGTTTTCCCCAGTTTTTGTGTTGACTGTATTGGGATAATCACTGTCTTAGGGCTTATGTAGCATTTGACACATCCTAGTTGTTGTTGTCTCTATGTTTTTGCTAGTAGTTAGGCATCTTTGGCTTCCCAATGGTGGTTCTTCATTTTCCATTTTTTTAATTCAATTTCTTATTCACTATTTATTATCCTTGTTCCTTTCTTGGGTCATTCATACTCAAATCTTTGACCGAGATATGTGTGTTATGGTTAGTGTGAGGAGGCATGATGCTTAGCCTTTTCATTTACATGGTTCATGTGTTTGCCACCGCTAGTTGACATTGACATCAACATCAACATCAACATCAACATCAACATCAAGCCTTACCCCAAGCTACTCAAGGTCACTTTTATAAATCCTAAGTTAGCATTGGACTTTATCTAGTGTTCTGTTTTTCTTAGTTTGATGGGTCCCATGTTTTCAATCCGATTTCATAATGGCTTTTGTGGTTGAAGAGAATAAACTTCTTGTATATATTTCAATTATAATCAATGAGTATATATACATAAATATCCAGTCACATAAATGGTAAGTACGTATAAAATTGGAAACAATCAAGTGCGAAATGTAAATATTAGAAGATATTCTAGATATATGATGATATATGTATACAATATTATGATATCTCATATATAATGACATCCCCGCTCAAACTTAAGGTAGTAAAAAAGAAGCCACTCAACCAAATCACGACGAGTAGATGGATGCGCTTTTGTGAAAACATTTGCTAATTGATTTGTTGAGGCAACTTGAGCCAATCAAAGAGGTTTTTTTTTTTTTTTTTTTTTTTTTTTTTATAATGTGTTGTCAAATAAAATGACAATCACTCTCAACATGCTTTGTTTGTTCACAAAAACATTATTATGAGCAATCTACATAGGACACACAATATCATAGTAAAGAGTGGAACTACTAGAAGTGTAACTCCCTTGTCTTGAAGCAACCTATGAAGCCATAAAAGCTCAGAGTTGGCATTTGCCATTGCTCGGTATCTAGCTTCAATACTAGATCTAGAGACAATTGCTTGTTTATTTATTTATTTTTTCAATAAATTTGAGAGGAACCAAGTAAGAGGCAATAACCTTTAATGGTATGATGTTTAAAGTTGGATCACCAACCCAATCTGCTTTGAGAAGCCCAAAGCTCCAAAGCGGAGTTAGATGAAAAATGAAGACAATGAAATGAAGTGTCTTTAATGTATCAAATAGTACGTAAGACCATTGCATAGTGAGATGAATGGAGAGCATGCATAAATTAACTAACTAATGCGATTGCATAATAAATATCTGACCATGTCTTGGTAAAATAGATGAGACTACCAACCAACTGCATGTGTAATGTTGCATCTACTAGAGGCTCACCATTAGTAGGTAACACTTTTGCATTCATCTCCGGTGGACTATCAACAACCTTATGTTAGACAAAGTAGCATGAGACAAAAGTTAACATGCATACTTAGCCAGAGATAAATAATATTTGTGAGAGTTGGATGTAACCTTAAGAGTGGTAAAACAACAACTAAGAGATGCCAAGTTAATCTCACATGTCTGACTAAGAGAACTCTTCAAGGAATGAATACCTAACAATCCATTTCTAGTAGTGACCATATCATCTACATACAATAGAGGAATAGCAATACCACTCTCATGACTAAGATGAAAGAATGCAAAATTATATGACTTAGGAGTGAAACCCTGCTGAGAAAGCACAGAGTTGAACTTGGAAAACCAAGCACGGGGAGACTGCTTTAGACCATTTATACCTTTGTGAAGACGACATACTTTCCCGATAGATGATAAAAAGCTTGGGGTATGTTAGCAAATAAAATGCCTCAACCAACTCCCAATTAAAAAAAATGTGACTTTAACATCCATCTAAAACAATTTCCATTGTTTAATTGCTGCGATGACAATTAATGAATGAAAAGTTATAATACGAGCAACTGGAGCAAAGTCTTCTTATAGTCAATGTTGTACTCTCGTGTATATTTCCTAACAACAAGACGGGCCTTATAACATTCAATTGATCCATTGACACAAGTTTTAATCTTGTATACGAACTTAATTCCTTGTAGGATCTTACCAGGAGTGAAAATTACATCCTAGTATGTGTGTCATACATGGCTTGCATTTCTTTAGTCATATCTTTTTGTCAAAGAGGAGCATCAAGTCTAACCTCTTGATAATTATGAGGCTTGTATAAGGTAGCAAGAGCAAAAAAAAAAAAAAATCCTTAAGATGAGATGTGATAGATCTTATCCTACTGAAGCGACAAACATTAAAAATGGAGGGAGAATCAATGGGCGTGGATGTGATGGCTAAGTTAGTTGATGATTTGGCAACTTATGCCAATTGTTAAGGTAGGATTTGGTTGAGCTTGCTTCATCTATATTAGAGTTAGGAAAAGGATTCAAAGGTGGATCAACAAAAATTGCAAAGTACTAGGGGTTTGTGAGGACATGGTGAGATAGAAGTAACGAATCAATGCTCCCAAAATTGTACATGTCTCAAAGTACGAAGACATTTAACAATATGATCATAACAACAATAACACTTATGCTCAATACTATATCGAAGAAAACAATAAAGATGTGAGCAAGACTCTAGTTTAGAGTGCTTATGAGAAGCAAGCAAAATGAAACATGCAACCAAATGCTTTCAAAATCGAATAATATGGTCTTTTTCCACATAAGACTTCATATGGTGTTATATCGGAGAGAGTTGAAGATAAACACAATTAATGGTGTAGACAAATAGTAAGTGCAAATTCATCCTAGAAGGACTTAAGCCAATTAGCTGAGAGAATTAGAGATTTAAGAGTATTGGAAATGTGCTTATGCTTACATTTGACTTGACGAATCTGTTGTAAATTATATAGACAAGAGTGATGAGAGAGTATCCAACTTGTTTTAGAGACTACAAAAGAATTGAATGTATTCTCCATAACATTATTAGTATGAGAAACTTTAATCACCTACTCGAATTGAGGTTGAATCTATTTTTGAAATGCAAAGAAAACATCAAGTAATTGAGGTTGATCTTGTAAAAGATAGATCCAAGTAAATTGTGAAAAAAACATTGATAAATATTGCAAAATATTGAAATCTTCCCTCAATGAGAATTGGGGGTAAGTTCCCAAATATCAAAATAGACAAGATCAAAAGGGTCAAATGAAAAAAGAGTCACTTTTATGAAATGGTAATGCACTTTTTACTCAATTGGCAAGAAACGCAATCAAAAGGCTTGAGACTTACATGACGTAAATAACTAATGGAAGCTAAAGATTTAGCCAATGTTGTCAAGGTGTCGCCTAGGCACCGCCTAGGCGTCCAGGCCCCCTCAACGCCTAGGCCACCGCCTAGGCACTAGGAGAGCTTCTCTATAAATTAAAAAAAAAAAAATAGGAGGGCTTAATTTAATTAATTAATTTTTTTAAATTTTAACCTAAACCTAGTAACTCTGTTCTTAAACCTCTCAAAGTCAAACAACTCCAACCAACTTCGACAATCATCTCTGAGACTTCGACGATCACCTTTGACACTCTGGCAAGCAACTCCGATGTCTTTTTTGATGAGCGACTTTGACGACTTTCTCCATCTCACTGTGCGTGTCTCTCGCTTTCTCTTGGCTCTCTCCCTCTCTCTCTCTACTCTCTTTCTGTCTTTGTTGCTCTCTTTGCTCTGCCTCTCTTTCTCTTTTTGCATCTCTCCCTCTCTGTCTCTTTGTGTCCCTCCCTCTCTCTCCACTCTCTTTCTCTCTATCTTTCTATGTCTCTTTTTTCTCTCTCTATTTATGTCTCTCTTCTGTCTCTCTTTCGGCGTCTCTGATTGTCTCTTTACGTATCTCTCCCCCTCTCTCTCTTGCGTGCAATTAGCTCTTCTTTTTAGATGTTTTGAATATGAAGTATGTGAACTTATGATGATCATGAATTTATCATAATCTATTAGCTAATATGTCATTATTTATAATTTTATAATTTATATATTATTAATTAATTAAATATAAAATATAAATAAATAAAATTATAAAAAAGTAGTAAACAATTCTTCATATATATATATATATATATATATTGAGTAAGGGACCAATAAATAAATAAATAATTCTTTGGAGACCTTTAAATAATTATTTTAAAGACCGCCTAGGCTACGTTTAGTCCTCGTCTAGGCCCCGCCTTGCCTTACGGAGGTTTATCATCTTAAACTGCCTTACTGCCTTGACAACACTAGATTTAGCATAAGATAAAGAAGTATGTCCTAAATGAGAAGACTAGACGTAGAAACAAATGTTGTAAGAGGAAAACTAGAACTGAATATCGGTGAAGAAGTAAACTTGAAAAAATGACCAACTTTATGCTCGGTCCTAACTAGTTGCCTTATCTTTTGATCCTACACATAACATCCTTTATAAGAAAAAGTCAAGGTAAAACTTTGTTTTAACAAGTTGACCAACAAAAAGAAGGTTAAGAGAAACTTAGATGCAACCAAGGCGTCAAGAAGAGAAAGATTTTGGTGGAGACAAGGCTAATATGATTGATAGACATACTAGATCCATGATCAGTATAAATAGCTTAAATAAGCGGATTGTAGTTAACTGGTGAAATTAAAGTAGCATCAGAGGTGATGTGGTTTCAACAAGTTGAATCAATGGAGCAGGGAGAAGATTTGCCTAATGTGGCAAATAGAGCTGGATGTTTTCAAGACATAAGTTGGTGAATAACTGCCTCAAGGTTAGTTATATTAAGGGATGATAAGAGGGATGCCTTGAGTGAATTGGGTTCCAATGGATTAGCAAAAGCTAGAAAATCTCGAAGATTGTTGCTAATTTTTACCTGATCACTAATCTTCCTTGACATTCTGAAGCATGATGCCCAAAACATCTACATTTAAAACATTGCCTTGTAAACTTGGGCTTCCTCTGCCAATTGATGGAATGTAAAGATTGATAACATTTTGAGGAAGCCATCAAAATAATTTCCAAAAGGACTATAAATCAAGTGCAGTACGAGTTGAAGATTAAATATCTTTAAATTGATATATGGATATATATTGAAAAGAAAGCAAGTAGCTGTTGTGGAGGAGTAGAGCACAATAGCGGTGCTATAGTAGAGCATGATAGTGTTGAGCAATGCAAGAACAACATGGCCAAAATAGTAGCGTGTAGCTCAATCTACAACAATATATTGTGAGAACAACGCCTAAAGAAAAAAGAAGGGAAAAAGTTTTTAGTGGCAGCACTAGAGGGAGGGCTTTGCAGAGAGATGACTTTGCTTTTCATCCTTGGTGGTGGGTTGTAGTGGTAGTCCATGACGATGGAGAAATACCAATCAACCATAGTGGCAGGAAGGAGCATGATGGCAGCAACACCACTAATTTGCAGCGCAACACTGAGCAAGAGAGTAGCATCAACAGCTTTGTTGGCAACCAAAACAACAAAGAGGTGATCAGCGGCAACAAACAATGCACAAGTAAGAAGAAGATGCAATAGTAGCAGGAGGAACAACAACAAGCAATGGGACACAATGGTGAGTGCAACGAATAACAGTGCAAAAAAGCAAAGATGAGGCAGTGCAAGGTGAGCATGGCAAGGCTGAACACACGATAAGGAGTGACAGAGGATGTCTAGTTGTGGATTATAGCTTCCAAGCTCACTTTTGCAGATACCATGAAGAGGATAAACTTCTTGTATATATTTCAATAATAATACATGAGTATGTGTATATATATATAAGTTTCTGGAAGCATAAATGTTAAATACATACACAATTAAAAACAATCAAGTATGAAAATGTAAATATGTGGAAGATATTGTAAACATATACTGATGATATAGATTATAAGAGTGACAATTTGTATTATCGTGTCATAAACGATATGTCGTAAATGAATATTACCAGTCCCAACCTATTTATTAATCGTGTCAGATTTGCAAACCTAAACTTGACTTGTTTATTAATTGTGTCATAAATGTGTACCTTTATAGAGCCTATTTAACTTTTTGTAACTAATTTTAAAATTATTTTTTTAAAAAATATTAATAAAAATATAAAACATAAATAATTGATTAAAAACTTTAAATTAAAAAATATTTGTTTTCAAAAAATAATAAAAAATTATATCATCAACATATTAATAAATACATTAATTTTAAATTAACCATTTATAATTTATCTCTTAATAATTGTGTTAAACAAGTCATATTTGGGATTAACAGATTAATTTGTTTATGATATAAAATTTAGTTATGTTTAATCATGTTTTACCTGTTTTGACCCAAACCCATTTATGCGAAACCCAAACCCGTTAAATGCGTATCATGTTCTGATGGGGTTATCGTGTCGTGTCATAAATTGCGACTCCTAATATATTAAATGTTATGATATCTTATATATGTAATAACAACAATGATGATTTTGCACCTTCAAGTTTCATTGTGCACTTATTTATTTTCACTTGAATGACCAACCTCCCTCTTATTTCGTCAATATATGGTACTATCCTTGGGGTCTTGCTAATGGCTATATGCCCAATTCTTTCATTTTTTAGTTTTGCCCTCTGTTTGTGACAAAAAGGGTAGGCCTAGCCTTGGTGTAATGATATAAGATGCTTTGTTGTGATTTTTAACCTGCCATGGTATGAATCTATCTCAGTGGTTAGCTGAAAGTTTCCATATGACTGCTTAGTTGGTAAAATCAACAAAGGCTAGATATTTCTATTTGGCCCAGATTTATATTTAAGTTAAATGCTCTGTTTCCAGTGTCCATGTTTTATTTCTAGATTGCCCATCATTTTTGGTTTTGTAGTAAAAGTGTAAAAATGTTGTTATTTCTCCAAATTACATTCAAGTAGAATGAGTTGGATGCCTGTTTCTTCTTGTTCTAGCAAGAATTGTCATTTGGAATTTCCAAAAATTTTTCAGAGAATTCTTTCAAGTTTTGCTTTAAACAGTTTTAGCATGTATCTCAGGATGCTTAGAGTAAGCTTGGGGTAAGTGAGACGGTATTAAAGAAAAAGAAATGTTTGGTGCATTAGCCAAGCATTTCTGTTGAAATTCTTCTTGTACTTGCTTTTATTAGTGCACTAGGACTGAAGAGCGTGTTCTATCTCTATTGACGTTTAATCTAGTTTTGATCACTCTACTATTCATTTCTTATAAAGAAGATGTTATGAAAGTAAGGCATTTTAGAAAGCATATTGATTCGTTATCTAATGGTAGAACTTCAGCTTACTTATTTTTTATTTTTTTTAATAATCTTTTGCAATATTGCAGGGCTCACATGGCTTCGTGAAGACACATAAATGGCGTAACACAGTTGGAGCATTTATTAACATTGAAGCCTCTGGAAATGGTGGCCTCGGTAGTGTTTTGTTCTGAATATTCCTGAAAGTAATCAATTTTTAAACTTGTTACACCTGTTGTCGTACATGGGGCTTGTTAGTTTATTGTATAGCATTGTATAAATTGACATTGGAAAAAATATTTTGGCAACTATTGCACCTAAAAACAAAGATGAAGGATTGTAAAACAAGAAAACACCATTTTCAATTGTCTCAACAATTGGATTAGAATCTGGAATAAAATAAACATATTCAAAATGAGCACACTGACAAACCAAGTGATCGCTTATCTTAGAGAATTGTTTTACAGATAGTGATTGTTCAACTTAGGTTTACAATGAGCTTTATGAAATGTTTGTAGCCTAGTGGGTGGTATTGATATCTACTTCACAAAGAACACAGATTTTATATATGGGTCTGATTATATTTCTTGGTTTGCAGATTTAGTTTGTCAATCTGGACCTGGTTCTTGGCCTTCTGCTGTCTATGCTAAGTCAGCAATATATCCCATGGCACACAGTGCTGCTCAGGTTTCTGTTTACCTTTGTCAAATTTTCTCCCATTTTCCTTGGCCCTCACTTTAGCCTTGTTAATACATTTTACATGAGAATGGTTATGGTCTTATTATCACTTGTGGAATCCCACATCGTTGATTGAGTTTCTTTGTGCATGCGTGGAAAACATGAAAAGATGACAATAGCAAGGAGCACTTTATAGCACCTTTTTGACAAAAGTTATAACCTCTAGACATAAAGAAGCAATTGAATTTTTTATTTTCTTTTATAAATTTGAGACATGGTTTAAAAATTCTCCAAAATTTGGCAAACTTCAACTAATTGTTTCTCTTTTTTACCATCTAAGTGGGAAGTGGATGTAAATGCAAGTTGCAAAAATTGCTGAAATAATTTGATAAAATTTGAGAAACTTTGATAAAATTTCAAATTGTCAATTTAAAAATGCAAGAATTCGACAAAAATTTGATGAAATTTAAAGAAGTACCGAATGCTATTTTATTAATAAAGACAAGAAATACTAATAACTAGTAAATATGCATTCATCAACCAATTTAGCACTATTAATTTTAACATTTAACTGATATGTTTTACCTAAAAGAGAAGAAAAGTAGCAAATAAATAAATAAAATTTGAAATAAGGTAGAAAATTGGAGAGAAAGGGTGGGATGAGCATGGAGTATTCTTGATGCGCGGACCATTCTTGTCGCGAGTACGAGGATTTCGAACGCGATTATTGACGAGCCCTTACCGGAAACCTTTAGGCACCGGTCATTCGATGGGACGACCAAGAATGGATGGAAGTAAGGGGGAAGAAGACACGTCAGTATGAATCAAGGTGTGGCCAACTAGGGAAGCTGCAAAGTGATGGTCAACACTTGGGGAACCTATGCACCTTCGATTCTAGATACAAGACATTCCATCTCGAGGTGTTAAACCAGGGAGATACAATCATGCTACAGGAAATGACTTGGTCAGCGACTTATGAAATATTAGTATCGAAAAGCGACATTGATTGATTGAGTTACGAAGTCAGTATAGCTTTGAATGAACCTAGAAACGGAGTTTTTAAAAAAACTAGGGGGGGGGGGTAGTTATTCCATATTTTTTGAAACATATTCCAACAGGAGAGGTAACTTTATGAAGGTTACCAAACTATCTAGAGGGACATCCAAGCAGATATTTATACCAGAGGACGCTGAACTGGATAAGTGGAAGCACTTTTCACAAGCACTAAAAAGCATCTCCCAGGTTATTTTGAGTCAACAACGGAAGATGAAGATGAGGTCCCACACTAGGCGAGAGACAACACTAAGGGAACAAACATCTGTCAATGTGGTTCCCTCGGAACGACGTGGGACTGAGATGACTAAGCTTGTAAGCGACACGACACAGAACAAGGGGACTTGTTGCATACAGAAACTAGATATTCGCTCCATGCATCTCAAGGTCATCAGAACGTCAGACACGTATTTGTGGCAGGAGGTGGAAGATGAACTGACCCAGATTTTAGGACGGGACCCGCTCTTAACATTCATTGATGTAGCACGAGTGTTAATCGAGACCAGAGATGGAGAGGAAACAAAAAAACTCATGGACCCGCCCCATCCACAGTTTAAGACTTAGATTAAGGCGGAGGAGTGGTATGATTTCGAACTGTGGGAGCAGCGGAAGTTCACTTGCAAGAATGGCTGGATAGGAATAGAAGGAATTTTGGCAGAAAAATGGTGTATGTCCATTTCTCAAATAGCTGAGGAGTGCGGAGGGTTAATGGACATGGCAGTAGTAACTCTCTCCGGGAGTTTCCAGGAACTTGATTTTATCAAAGTCAGGGGATGGGACAAGGGATTCATACCGACTGAGATGGAGATTTATGATGATGATGGTGTGACTAAGCTTAGGCTCCTTGATCTACAATGGAAATGGTGCAAAAAAGTGGAGGAAGTTCAAGAGATGGAATACAAGCAGAAGGCAAGAGTAGCAGAGGAGGAGGTCTGGCCTGTCACGACTGCATTGCTAATGACGACGGTATCGCGGAGGTGTGAAGATCGATGATGGAGGAGAAGAAAGGACAAGACCGATCGGCTAGTACCGTACCGTCGCCAACCACCTACTAGGAAAGTAGCTCAGCGTCGTACGAGGAAACGATTAACTCTTGATCTGAACCTGACAGCCCCCCAGGACAGCTCACCCCAAGAATAGTCCCTAGATGAACTAGCTAACCCGCCGGGTTATCAGGCAAGGCCGATCCGGGAAGAGCGGGTAGGAGATGGGTATGACCCGATTAAAAAAGTGCCAGTTGAACCTGACCTGATAAATACTGATATTGGGATTGGGGATGGGCTTGGTGCAAATACCCAAAGCCTTGTCCTAGAAACCCAAGCCCAAATAGACATAAGTACCGGAGAAGCTGGCCTGAGGAAGGATGCAAAAGGCCCCCTACTTATAACGTACTGCAAACTTGGGGACCATCAGACACGACCCAGTAACAAATGGATGACCTTGACAAGCCCGTCAAATGATAAAGGAAAAAAGAAAGTCATTGACACCTGCTCCGAAGAATCTAAAGATAACTTGATGACACCGTTGACTGCAACTCCATGGGAACGTCGAGCCCATAATGAAGAAGAACTGGACAAGGAGGCCAGTAGCATGGATTCGAGATATCAAAAGCCTAAGGTACGTTCTGTTATCCATTTCCCCTCTCCCATTAAGGATGCAGGAAACCAACCAACAAGCCCTGGAATGAAGCCAGCTGGCAACTTGGAAGACCTAGGTCCGTCGCGCAGAAACAGTAACACAAGCAGGGAGCAGATGCAAAAGGAAATGGCTGATGTCGAAAGGGTAGCAAGGCTCTTAAAGGAAATTGACATCCAACTATTCCAGCTTGAGGACTCAAAGTGATAGGCTTGTCGGGAGGGTCCTTCTAAAGTTCAATGCAGATTCTCTCCTGTAATACCAGATGGTGTGGGTCTCGGGACAAGCGCTGCCTCATCGGACGTACCATCATGGCTGCTACCCCTACCATCATCGCCCTTCAAGAGACTAAGAGGTCAGAGTTTGAGACGACCCTCATCAGCCAAGTTTGGCGTAAACGTTATGTCAACTGGAGAGTTCTTCCTGCAAATGGAACAACAGGAGGTCTTTTAGTGGCGTGGGATATCCGACAGATTAAAGTGATAGGCATATTACTACCATAGTAGCGGCATGTATAAGAGTCAAAATAGGAGTAGGTCCCTCTGTGGCATCAGGTAACCATATATGAAGGGGAAATTGTGCGAAAGTCAACCTCCTAGTTCAGGCCGTCGGTTCAGTCAACCCAAGCGTGGGCGAACGTACCAGGCGTGTACCGGTGGGGTTGGTTTTCTCAGGAGTAAGTTACGTTAGTTGGCTCGTCTTGTTGCAATGGGTTATGCGCAAGGGATTTTCCAGTTCCCTGGCGTCTCGAGCTCCACTGTAGTACTTCGGCTCCAGGATCAAGCTGTTCGCAAGGGCCAACTTGATCCTCTTATCCGGCGAGCGCCGGTGAAGAACGCAAGCAAAGCTTGAGCTCGAGCATTGTTATATCCCATCAATGGTCATGTCTGAAGGAGGATCGGGAGGACTTTTGGGATGACTTGGCTGCCTTATCGACTTTACTGACTAGTCCTTGGTGTATTGGAGGTGACCTTAATGCGGATAGACAACCGTTAGAAAAATTGCACTAGACACCCACCTCTTTGACCATGTGCCATTTGATGATCTTATCAATGAGCTGCAACTAAGAGAGATTGACTTGCAGAACTCTAATTTCACTTGGACTAACAACCAGGACCAACCTACTCTGTCAAGAATTGACAGATTCTTTGTAAACCCGACGTGGGACACCATTTTCCCTACAAGTAATCTCAATACGCTCCAACGTCTCACTTCAGACCACTGGCCACCGCTTTTGGATACCACCCCAGTGTCTTGGGGCCCTACCCCCTTCAAATTCGAACACTCATGGCTAGAGAGGAAAGACTTCAAGTAGAAGTCAATTGAGTGGTAGAACAAGCCTATTAACGTCAAGTGGCCAGGCTACAAGTTTATGTAGAAACTCAAGCGTCTGAAA
>JAJIYU010006840.1:0-20035 GCA_030144865.1 Tinospora cordifolia | reverse complement strand
AAAATGATCAAAAGACGGGAAAGGAAGGCAAGAAACAGAAACAAACTCACCAAATTGAAAAAGAACCAAAGAAGCAGGCTAAGAGACAAGGGCTGTGCTATGTGTGCAGACTAAGGGGTCATTTTGCCAGAAATTGTCCAACTGCACCTGTTCGGACTCCTCATCCCCAAGACAATAAGGATTATGGTGAGAACCAAACTAAAATGTTGGCTCTGGAAGATCAAGACCCTCAGTAGAAACCCTCATAGTCCAATGTTAGGACAAATAAACTAATTTTGAATATGAGTAATAGTAGGGAGACCTTTAGTTTAAGATTGCTATATGTTAGCATTTATGAATTTTAAGTTGAAATACGGTTTTGTACCAATTATCTCTATTAAGGAAAATTTTCCCTTAAGAACTCCTGTCGTTACATTTTGAATATCCAAAAATGGAAAGTATGGGAATAGAAAGTGTGAGTAGTAACCCTAGAACCTGCCGTATAGTAGAAAGTGACAAAGAAACTTTTACCCGAACTTAGGGCTTGGTATGACCCCAAATGAAAGACAAGCCTGTATCTATAGCAAGTCCTGCCATCAGACCTGTTGCATCAAATCAGGGATGAACAAAAGGCAAGACAAATGACTTACAAGCTTAATAGAGGAAATTGAATAGGACAGGCATACTTACTTCAAGTTAGATGCTGAGAATACCCTAAGATTCGAAAGGATCTGTATACCTTAGAATGGATAGAGTAAGTAGATCACCCAATAGTGAAGGATAAGTATCCCCTACCAAAGTGACCCATTCGATCATTTGGAGAAGCCACCATTACTTAAGAACCGATCTAAGGTCAGAAAATCAACAGTTGAGAATCAGGGAGTTTGTTATGTATGAAACGACCTATTAGGGAACATATATAGGAATACAATGAACCAAACGGTTAGACATCATCTTAATTAGGAGACGCAACTTATGGAACACAGTCTTGCTAAATTTAGTAAACGATAGCCAAATTCCTTAACCATGTAGCTTCGAAAACGCCAAAGGCTATCACCAAGATAGTTATAAAGACTCAAGGCCATAGGCTTATCAAATTAGTCAAAAGCAACGCATTTAACAAAAATACCTAACGAAATGACGCTCAAATAAATGTATAAAAATTTCAAGGACGAAATTCTTTTAAGGAGCGTAGGTTGTAATAACCCAAAATTTTGTCAAATAATTAAAGATAAATAAGTTTAAGGAAATTAAATGAAATAAGTCAAGTGAAAATAATTTTGAAGATTTTAAAACATCTTTGTGTGCAAATTATGGGTTAGAAAATGAAAAATAATATAAAATATTTAGATGTAAAATAAAATAGGCAAATAAAACCTTAATTTGATATTTAAATGAAAATGTCAAATTAAAAGACTTGCTTAAGAAATAAAGGAAAAAAAAAAGAAATAAACTATATATATATACACACATAGATATAAAGGTTAATATGTGTATGAATAATGTGTATGTCAGCATAATAAATGTTAATACTACATATTATAGGAATATATATATATATATATATAAATTTACATAATTAAATAAAAATGTAGTATACGTGTATTTATTTAAAATAAATAAAACATTATATAAATATCAATTCATAATTACATAAATTATTATCTGAAAATGAAATATGAAATAAATACAAATATATGGAAATGAAAAATTTAGAGTATTTAATTATTGGCATTAAAGATATTAAAGAAATAGAAAAATATCTAATAAATGAAATATTAAATAATTAGAAAGGAGAAAATATTAGCAAGACCATAAAATAGAATGATTTGTGCAATAAAATCAAGTTTTCATTAATTAGAAAGTGTCCAATTGGCAATTTTCGGATCATAGCAACATTAAAAATCAAATTTGGTAATAGAAACTACATCCAACGGCCAGGATCGAATAATCTTCACGATCTGTAATCCGACAGCCCAGATCAAGATCGCACCGAACGCCCTGGAACACTGGATCACCAAAGATCGGACGGTCTGCAATCAACACGTTTGATCCAACGGCCTAGATTTGAGATATCTCTGATCGATCGCGTTACTCGAGGTCCATCAGATGATCCAGATTGAGGCGCTCTGAGATAATCGCAAATGAACACTACGATCGAGAAAATCGGACCGACCGGATGCGTTTCGTTGATCGATTTCGTGATTCTCCGTGCTGAGCTCGAGGAAATCGGACGGTGCAGACGTAGTTCGTTGATCGCGAACAGTGTGGCGCTCGAGAATGATCCAACGACCTAGATCTAATCTGCCCGATCCAACGACCGACGTTGCAAGCCCCAAAACGAGTTCGCGATCCAGTGCTGCGATCGAGGCATATCCGACGATCCAGATAGATGAATCCAATCCATCGCGAATCGAATGTTGTGATCAATGCAAATCGGACGGCCCAGATTCACGCATCTCTATCGACCGAAGATCCGACATCGTGCTCGAGGAAGATCCAACCGCCCAGATGCAACCCGCCCGATCTGAGATACAATACGTGATTCAAGGATGATCTAACGGTCCCGATCTGTGGCTCTGAAAATAATAAACAAAAAATCCAAAAAAATCTAATTAAATACTTTAAAAATCTGAAAAATCAGTTTCTAAATTCCCAGAAATTTCCAAAAAATCACTCGTTAATCTCCTATGCTTGAGGGGCACGAAAATTTGAAGAATTGGCAAGTTTCCCACAAGATGACACCCCAAACATGCCATTCTCCACTCTTTTGAACCTATATAAAAACCCCATGCTCACAATTCATCTCATCCCAAGAAACAAGAGTTGAATTGTCATCTTGTTCACTAAGCCTTCTTCTTGGCAATCCCCTCAGTTCTTGAGTAATCTTGAACTGTTCTTGAGTGTTCTTGAGAGTTCTTGAGTGTTTGGAAGCCTTGAAGTAACAGAACTTTGTCGGATTTCAGAGGTGTGCAGAAGAGACGCATTTAAGGTGGAAGTGACTTCTAACTTCTACTTATTTATTTTAATTTGAATAAGTCTTGCATGTGTGATGATGTTTTGAAGATGATTGATCAAATACATGTTTTAATATGCATGCTTTATTTATTTGATGTGCCATGAATATACATGTTATGCATGTTTAGAAATTAAGAATATTGATGCATGTTATACATGAATTGTGCCATGAATAAATATTTAATGATTCATGTTTTGTATATGTTGCATCGATGGTTTAATTCGATATTGTGTGTTTTTATCACTAAGAAAAGATTAAATAATGATTCAATCCACGTATCGGTGCGATGATGGACTGCATAGTGTCATCGTGTGTGTTCTACCCCCCGACCCAGCTTGTCGGTTTACCATTGACGATTTTGAACTGGGTTTCCAAGAGTGATCCCACTTCATAGATCTTGGGGTTTGAGTTTCAATTTGTCATTCTCTCTCCCTACGATGTGGAACACAGAGATTAAACTCTTTTGGTCCGAATGTCAACTATAAACAAGAAATTTGTTTGAATCGCCTAATGTACAAAAGTGTTTGATATGCTTGGTTTGTTTGAATTGAAATAATGATTTAGATGGTTAGAAAGATCCATTGGGCTATGTGCTCACCCATTCCTTCTATTTTTCAGATAATTGATTTGCATGAAGACCATGAAAATTAGTTAGGTTCTTTTATTTAAAAAGTTTTTAATTCCTATGTAAGGGCATATTGCCCAAGTTTTGAATCTTCCGCTGTAATAATTTTCTTCAAGTTCAAACTATGCACTCAATATTATTTAATTAATTGAATTTATGAATTTCAGTTATTTCTTGTATTATTGCCTTATTAATTCTTTGAATTTAAGTTATGTACTTTTAAATAAAATCAAGGTATGAAATAATTGAAATAGAAAGAAAGTCAAGTGTGTGTCATTTGTAAAGTAACATCGGCTTGGCCCGCCGTTTGATTTAGCCCACTGTCAAGAGAATGGTGGTCGTGTCCAATACTTAAAGATACGGGGGTTAGGGTGTTACACGAAGGGACAATTATGAGATTTCCCTCAAACAATAATACTAAACTTGATAAAATCGAAATGAAAAATATGAGCAGTGTACAATGACGCCTTTGGACCACTCGAGAGACAGAATGTTATTACAACTAACTGTATCCATATCTATCAACTGAACACTTTATCTGGTTATAACAAGCTGTACAAAATCTCAAACATCTTTTTATTAAAATTTTTCATGAATAAGAACACAAGTCTCAAGTTCAAACTCCAAATCAAACCTTTAACTAAGAAATAATCAATTTAAATTTCAAAACATAACTCTACTGAGGTTCAATGAAATATATAACAACTTAAATGAATAAAGGTAAAAAGGAAAGACTAGGGCCAATATACCAACTAAATAAGATTCCTAAAGTAACAGGGTAAAAGTCGAAGAAGAAGGCTCTCATAAAACTGTGCCAACCTTTGATTACTTGTTTCCTAAAAAATTAAAAGAAAGGAGGTGAGCTCAAAGAGCCTAGTAGATCATCCCAAATATTTAAATCAGTATTTCAATCAAATAAACCATACATGTCAAACACTTTCATGGATTAGGCGATTCAAACAATTGATTGTTTATTAGTTGATGTTAAGATTAAAAAGACTCCTCCTCAGTGTTCCACATCTAGGAAGTGAGGTCAATTTAGACACTCAAATCCATCTAATCAATTAGGAAAGTGGGGTTAATCCAGATTCCCAGTTCCATCTCATAAATCAACCAATCAAATAATCGGCTAGGCCGAGTTCAAGTTGGAACACTCGCATAACACCCCTTGATATGTCATTGCATCGATACGTGGTTACAATCTTTATCAATCTTTCTTTAATTAAGTATCAAAAACATGGAATATCATAATTAGGTATACAAATCAACACATACTTAGATACGTTATCCACATGATGATAATCACTTTGTCAACTATTACTAGCATGATAATACATAAGATCAACCACAACATCAAACACATCACTAAATCATACAATAACATCCATTCATATTATAACCCTAGCCATCCTTCATGCATATTTTATCCAAATCATATTCCCAAACTAACAATTACACATGCATATTTGTTGAAATCAAAATAATAATTTAAAAATTTAAAATCACTTCCACCTCCTTGGTTGGTTCTTTTTGGTCCTCGCAATATTATCCCAACCTTCTTGAATCTTCAACCTTAAAGATTGAAACCAAATCATTATTCTTAGCACTTGAAGTATCGTCTAATTCTTTTGAAGCTATAATCTAATGATTCTCTATCCAATATAGTACATAGTGTACAAGGGATAGCATGATAGAAGAGTTAGAGTAAATAAAGGCTTGCTTTGTGTACCACGGTAGAAGGAAGAAGTATCATGGTAGTGAGACGCATTATTGCAATAGCAAGAATGAAATGAAGAAGAAAAATAATAGTACTGTGATAGAGTACCGTGTAACCATAATGAATGAATTAGAGAAGAAGAAAAAAATTGATGCAATGCCATGGTAACCAAAATGGACAAATAACAGAACGAAGAAGATAGCTATAGTACTGTGGTAGGGTACTACGATAATTAGAATGAAAATACGGCAAACGAAGAAGGAAGCTACAACACGTACTAACAAGAATGAAAATACAGAAAAAGAAGGAGCAAACGAGTGCATTTTCGTGGTAATGTAGATCAGTACTATGGTAACCACAACACATACCAACCTTCTTTACATATTATCTCTTTATTGAATTTTTTCTTTAACCCTTATGTGTAATAACCAATTAATAAAACATTTATATCAATTAACCTTTTTTTGTCTTTTTTTGTTTCATTGTAATCAATTTTTTTCTCTTTTCTTTTTCTTTATTGTTGTTCATTTTTTCCTTTTGATTCATTATTTTTCCTTTTATTTTGCTTCTTTTTTTTATTTTATTTTATGTATTTATATTTTTTTCTTCTCTTTTTCTTTTTTGACCTTCCATTTTTCTTTTTAATCTTTTAACTTTCTCTCTCTCTCTCTCTCTCTCATGTTATTTCCCTTTCTTTTTTTTGGCTAACTTTTTAATCTTTTATTTTTCTTATTTTTCTTTTATTTTCCTATTTTTAAGTCATTTTTTGCTTTTGTCTTGTTATTATTTTTTCTTATAAATATTATGATTCTTGAAATCTATTATGTGCACTTATTGTAAAAATTATTATTTATTATTAGTAGATATTTATTTATTTATTTATTTTCTTTGCATAATTTATTTTCTTTTATTTTCTTTTATCATCACTATAATTCATGAGATAATTATTTATATTTTATCATAATTATAATGGTAACCATTTTCATTTTAATTCACTTCTATATTGTGATTACTTTTTTTTATTATTATTCAATTTATTTTTTTCAAACAATCAATAATAATGTTATCTATTATTTTGTTTTGTTTTGTTTGTTTTTGTTTTTTTTGTCTACCTAGTGCATTTTTAAGACTATTTCTTCGTATCTATAACAACAACAACAACAACAATAATCAAAATAATGATAATAGTAACAATAATAATAGTAATAGTAGTAGTCGTAGTAGTAGTAGTAATAATAATAATAATTATTATTATTATTACTACTACTACTACTTCAATTACTATTGTTAAACGATTATTGTTGTTTTTTATTATTATATTTTTCTAAAATTTATTTCTATTCACTTTTGTCTCTCTTTTTTTAAGGGTAGTATATGTCATGATGATGATTGGAATGTCGTCCCTGGCCTTTTCTTACGAGGGCCAAACTGACAATTGCATTAGAAATGGAAAGATAAAGGAATAATGATTCTCTTGTTAAGAGCTTAAAAAAACAGGCGAGTAAGGTAGCTCTTAAGTTCTTGGAAGGCCTTCTTGTACTCCTCATCCCATTCAATAGATTTTCTTTTAATTAACTTCAAGAACAACAAATACCTATTAGTTGATCTAGACAAAAATGTTTTAAGCGCAACTTATACACCTAGATGATCTCTATACTTCTTTTTAAGTCCACTGAGTCTTCATGTCTAGATTGGTCTTGATCTTGGCAGGGTTGGCCTCAATGCCTCTTTGATTGACCATGAAACCCAAAAACTTTTCAATGGTAACACCAAAGGTCACTTGCTTGGATTCAATCTCAAATTGCAAGTTCAAATGAGCAAATGAGAAGGTGTTTTTGGCATAGATGTCATTAACATTTACTTCCATATTGATGCCAATCTTGTTTACAATACCTCAATTAATTAGTCGTCGGTGTGTAAATGTGGCATTCCTTATGCTAAAAGGCATCACCTTGTTGTAATAGAGTCTTCAATTTTTAATAAATTGGGTCTTCTCCTCATCCTCATGGTATATCATGATTTAGTTATACTCAAAGTAGGAGTTCACAAAGTATTGCATCCAACAACTAATTTACCAAGGAAGGAGAAAGCTATCTTTAGAGTGTGATTTATTTAAATTAGTGAAAATGGACACATGTCCTACATTTTCTATTAAGTTTCTATATTTCAACCATGTTAAGGAGCCAATCATGATAGGTAACTACTCAAATTAAAGCTCGCTTGTGAAACCTTGTCCACCTATTTTCTTAATGCTTGTGCTCTTTCTGTACTCAATGCTCTTTTCTTCTACCTTAGTGGGGTTATCACTAAACTATTGTTGAATCAGTTGATGATTACATTTGGTAAGAGTGAGACCAAACAAAGATGTCATGAAACTCCTTTAAGACCTAGATGAACCATTATTCTAGATTGATCCTGAGTGTCACTCAGTTTTCACCTTCTTTGCAAGATCCTCAATTACTATAACTTCTTTCTGTCATCTTGAGTTACCATGTTGAAGGTATCACTTCATGGAATGAGGTCATTCTCTAATACCTCCTCTACTTGCCCAAACTATTTTCTAGGTTGGAAATCACAAGCTTTCACAAGCCATCTTCCTTTAGAAGTTGTAATATAACATTCCCTTGATGCCATTTGGCTTCCTCAGGTTACACCCACCCTCCACACCGAAATCTGAGAGTAAAGTGATAGGTGGAGGCCACAACCCTCAAGTTGTTGAGAAATGGTTTTTTGATGGGTGTATTATAGTATAATGAGGAAGTTAACCATAGTAGTGACATTGTGCTCATCCTACCCTACATAATTAAAAGGGTGATCCTCCCTTCCTACATTGTACATAGCTCGTAAATCCGAGGAGGTGTATGTTAGTTGGGGAGAGTTGCTCCTTCTATAATCCTAATTTCTCAAAGGTTGACCAATATAAGATATTGGTCGAACTCTCATTATCAACCAAGATTTGGTGGACTTGTAGTTTGTAATATTCATAGTTATAATCGAAGTGCATAATGTGGATGATGGATATCTCTTGTATCATCCTTTAAGAAATATTCAACAACAAAATCCCACTATTGTTGCTTCTTAAGTGGAACAAAGGAAGAGGAGGCATTCCTTCTCACTTCTCTCACATGAGATTTAAGTTCATTGTTGGAGACAGAACTGAGGTCTTCTATAAAGACAATGTTCATTTCTCGTAATTGCTCATTCCACTGTTACACCTCCTCATGATGCCTAGGTTGTGCGTGCCCCTTAACAAATTTTCTTAGATATCTTGTTTTAGTCAATGCTTTAATTGAGATTGAACTATTGATGTAATACCCTAAAATTTTGCATGAAATGATAAATGAAGTCCAATTTATTTCTAGAATCAATTGGCAAGTTTAAATTTGCTAAAAAACCTCTCAGGGGAGTGAAATTTAAGAAAAAAGAATGAAATGAAGTGAACACTTCAAATGGTTTAGGCATCCAAAATTCATTTCATTAGCACAAGTAAGAGTTCATTTACTTGGTATGCATCAAGGGAATCTAAATTAGGAAAGAACATGGGGAAAAACTTAGCCAATTAAAAGATATGAATTTTTATCAAATTTATGTGAACCAAAAAGTGCTAAAATCCTAGCCAAATGAAAGATATGAATATATTTTAAATTCATGTGGACCCAAAAATGTATGAGCACCCCTAGGCATGTGCAAGTCACATGGATGATGATGGTAGCATGACATGTGACCATATATACCATGCTCTACACACCAAAAATGTCCCAAATAATCCAAACTAGAAGTCCAAAAATCTAATCATGTGTGCCACCATGTGTGATGATATACACCACCTTGCCATGACCACAAAAACGTCCCATGATCACAAACCCTAACCCTAGCCATCACCTCTTGAGCTCACCCTAATAGAATGGAAAGTTTCAATGAGGAAACATACTAAAATGAAGAAGATTCCATGAGCTAAGGGGCTGGTTTTGTGCACACCAAAGAAGGAATCTAAATTAGAAGTTTCCAAAATGTAATGTGTGCTCCACAAGAAATTAGCCACAATTAGAAGTTTCAAAATATGATCATGTGTTTATGAAAGATTGATATTGTGCACCCCCTAGACGTCCAAACAAATCAAGAAAGGGAAAGGAAAAGTTTTCTAAACTCAAGACACTCTAATCTTGGCGCCACAAAGAGGATTGACCATCATATCCTCACTTTGAAAACCTTAGCCATCCCATGAGCTCATGCAAACCTAATTAGAAGTTTCTAAACTTTAACTGATCACTAATAGCTGGACAATCAAGGAAGATATATTGCTGATTTGTGTGCACAAATCTTAGCAACAATGCTAATCGTGAACTCTAAGGTGCACACAAACCTTGACACCAAAGAGGAAAAGTTTCCATTTGATGTATGTGTGATGACCAAGCAATGAGGCAACTAGGAAAGTTGCTATGAGTACAAAATCTGACCCTTTGTAGACGTCCAAATCAGATATTAGAAGCATTCTAAACCCCTTTTGTGATCACAGACATAAAGGAAACCGAATGAGGATCATATCTTTGGAATAGGAAACCCTAGTGGTCCCACTTGCCCAAACCATGAACTTTCTTGCCCAAATCAATGCAAATCGTCCCTTGTGAGTATGGAAAGAATCTCTTGTGTGTGCTGTCCAAACTGTGCCCCCCTTGCTCTTCAAAATCTCTATAAATCCCCCTTAGTGCTTTGATTCTCCTCATCCCAAAGTAAAAGTTGACACTTTCCTCTTGACTTTCTCTAGCCTCCTTCTTAGCAACCCCTTCGCCTTCTCTTGTGTCCTTGAGTGTTTCAAAGTGAGAAGTTTATTTTATTTAGTGTTTTTGAGTGTGCTTGGAGTGCTAAACGTTTGGGAGAAGGGAACCTCTGCTAGGTTTTCTACAAACGAGCAACTAAGTTGGATGAGATTTCTTAAACTCCTACTTTACTAGTTTGGATTGATAACATGTTTATGCATGTTTTAATATCAATTTATCATGCATACTTTCAGATTTCAGTTTCATTATTCATGATTTAAAATTCAATTTTAGCATGTATGCATGTTTAAGCATTCATGAGATCATGCCATGCTTAGTTCCATGCTTAGGTTTACTTTAAAAGTATGATACATGCTATGTGATGTTCCCATGCTTTTAAATGCTTATATGCTGAATTTTATTTCTTTTATGTATAATATATGAAATGTGAGATTTAAATATAAGAACTTGAAATTTAATAGCCACGTACTGTCATAGTGATCTAAAGGAATGCTATGAGTATTCTTTACATATACTTAGTATATATGAGTCTCATTACTGTGTGTAGATGTGCATAGTCCAAAATACTTGGAATATGGACATTAGATCCTATTTCCAATGGAATATAACAAGATGAATTATCTATCCACCCAAAAGTGGGGTATTTTGATAAGAATATCAAGGGATTGGACCCCCTTTCAATTTAACATACCACCATACGCAAGAAATTGTTTGAATCGCTTAATGTATGTAAGTGTTTGAAATTGAATGTGTTATTGATTTGAATTATTGACTTAGTTGTTTTTAAGAATGATCCACTGAGCTATGTGCTCACCTTTCCTTTTCATCTTTTTAGGAAAATAACATATGATGAAGCATGTATGAAATTTATAATGCTTAGTTTTAGAAAGTTTACACTTTATTTCCAATGTAAAGGCATGTTGCCCAAGTTTTGAGTTATTTTTGCTATAGTAGTTTCTTTTGATTTGAAATTGGAGTTATATACTGTCTTTTATTAAATTGAATAAAGAATTAGAAAGTTTTCTTTTATCTTTTGTGCAATTGTCTTGGTATATGTTACTTAAATAAATAAGGCTTGGGATAATTGAAATAAAAAGACAAGTTGTGTACTTATAATTGTAATACCAGCCCGACGCGCCTTGTGGTTAAGTCCAATTGAAAGTCTCAGGGGTTGAGGTGTTACAATTAATATGTGTTGTGGCCCTGATTGCGATGAGAGTAATAGTGCTTCCTCTAATCATGTTGCTCTAGAGGATTTCTCATCTTCTTTAGCCATCTTAGGTTTTACTTATCATGAATAACCAAAGGGATTTGAACTCTTTAGATATTAAATGCAATGTAAGATGACTAAATGGTATGTTAAGGTCCACTCCTCTTCTTGGAGCAATCTAATTTTGGTTTTTTCTTTGTTCAATCACTCTTACCTTCCTTCCTATCATTTTTGCTTCTTCCTATCATTTTTGCTTCTTCCTTTTTGCTCTCTTATTGGAGAATTCATGCTCTTCCTTCTTAGCTTTTATCTATTCAGCTACCTCCATTTACTTTTTGTCACAATTGAACAACTCTCAGTAAGTGTTGGCCTTCTTCTTAGCTAATGAGTAATACAACTCCCAAACCTTAACCTTAAATGAAAACTAATGATAGCAATATTCCTATCATAGTCATTGACCTCTACTCTCACAACTTCAAATTGACTCTTAAATTAGAGGAGAGGCACACTCGACTTTTGGGTGAGAGTAAAGAGGTTGTTGAACTTATTTTCCCTTTCATGCATCCCCTTAGAATCATATCATGAGCTTCTGAGCAAGTTCACAAAATGATGAGACAGATCTCAAAGTCAGGTTCCAATACCACTTCTAAGCAAGCCCTACAAGGGTGAATTAGAAACCCTTGCACATAGTGGTATTGTCATAATTTTTAAGTTGCATCCATGCCTAGTAGTTTTTAATGTACTCTCTCGAGTCAATCATCTCTTTGTAAACTTACCATTGTAAGTCTTCACATACTTAATGGGAGGGGTCATTTTGATATCCCATGTAAAGGGTGATTAGAGACCACTATGTTCATCTAGAAGAGGGATAGATAAGACTTTAGGAGGCTAACAAGGCATAGGAAGACCGCATTGGTGACACTGAGATCTTAGTCCCCTAGCTAGTTATGTAATATTAAAAAAAATGAAATAAAATAAAATGAAATTTGGAAAAAAAATCTTAATTTAGTTGCCAAAATAATTTATTTGATAAAATGATTCAGATAATGAATTAAGGGATGTATTTACATTAAAATTATATATATATATATATATATATATATATATATATTGGTAAAAAATAAAATAAATAAATAAATAAATAATAATAATGTAGAGAAAATAGAAATAAGATTAATTAATTAATTAAATTATATAAACTTTGGATGATGATGTAAATGTATAGGTTGAGTTATGTTGGAAAAAATATAATATAGCAGTCTAATGTGAAAAATTAATTAAAAAAACACATAATTTAAATTCCATCAACCATTAATAAATTTATTAAACCAAATTTAGCTCTCAAAATGTAAAACAAAAATGAGAAATCATAGAAGAAATGATATACAATATGTATAAGTAGATGTGTAAAGAATTGTTACATTGTACATATTGTATTTCCAAGTAAAATTAGTCTCCAAAATACACAAAAATCATAATCACCCATGTGAGAGAATTTCCTATGCCCTGTAGAAAAATAAAGATAATAGTTGGATAAAAAATCAAACTCTACAAAAGACATTTGCCAAATCCCTAAATACAATCATTATCTCCTCTTCTCCATATCAAAACAAGCACAAACTCTATCCTAAACTAATGTGGCATGTCCCCCTTCTCTCCTTCTCCCCTTCTCCCAATTTCGACTTCTTTCTTCTCTTCTTCCCTCTAGTCGACTTTCAAAGTTAACACAAGAAGAACATCACGAAAAATTGAGATTTGATCATTGCTTTTTCTTCATTTTTTCCCCGTCCTTTCTTTTTAGGGTTATTTTCTTATCAACAATTCTTGAGATTCTTGTTTATTTTGACCATTAAAACAATGTTTTAGATTAGTCCAAAAGAATCCAAGAAGCTTTCTTTGAGAAATAACTCATCAAAAAGGTGATTTGAGCAAAGTTAGTGAGGCACAACAGTTCTACTCTATTCTAGTGCCTATTTTTCTTTTTCCAGCATTTAATCTAATTTATTAGGATGCGATAAGCCTATGGAAACATGAGAAATTAAATGAAATCATGTCTACAAAAGGGAAAGTGATGAAATATGCATATATATTCATGAACCAATGATTATGCATGCGATATGCAAGGATTAGTAATCAAGTTGGTATGATATTGTAATTGTGTATTATTTGATAAAAACCAGCAAGATAGGTTGCTAGAAACTAATGATTTAAGTTGCATAAGATGTTAACGTTAGGATATTATGATAAAACACACATATAAGGCATGTATGCACGAAATAGCTAATGTATATGCATGATTAAGGGATCACATATAAGGCATGTATGCATGAAATAACTAATGTATATGCATGATTAAGGGACGGTTGAGTATATTTGCTAGTGGCATGGTGTTTTTATGCATTTAGATGTCAAAAACCAGCAAGATGGTTTGCTGGAAATTGATGAAACATGCTTAAGTGGTTAAAAATGGGTGTGAGACTTTATTATACATCAAATGATGAAAGTATGCATGTAGGTTGTGAAAATGACTATGATTTCACGCACTTGAGGTATGCTGGTCATAGATGAATATTAAATGACCTTAAAAACTGTTTACAAAGGTCTAAAAAGTACATGGATGGTGAGTGTTCATAGTTAGAAAAGAGTAGGCTAAGTCCAACAACTGAATAAGGGCAACAGTGTAAACCAAATGCATTAAAAAGAGTGAATAATACATTATTTGCCATTTTGGGTAAAAGATCATTAAATTTATAATTTAAAAATAGGGGAGAATGTTCAAATACTAACAAGAATAATATTAGATATTTTAGGTTGAGAATTCAAGACATTTGGGACAAGAGTGAAAGAAGCAAAGGGAATTGGAGATTGCACTGACAAAATGGAAGTGATTACCTTACTCTTTTGTATTATTTTAAGTTTTAAATATGGAATGTGATTAATTGTTTATTTTGATTGAATATTTAGAGGCATCTTAGTATGTTTATTATTAAATATTTGGATCATATGATTTTCATGTAATATCCCACATTGCTTGTGTACTGGAGAGGTCTTAGACTAATTAGAGTGGGGAGGTGTGTTCATTATACTAAGGTTTTTTGAAAAACTCCATACCTTTGCAATGAGGTGGTTAAAGTGGGGATAATATTGGTATGACGGGCCCCACTACTGCCTTGTTGGTATCAGAGCTACTCTGGGGGTATCAGAGGTGTGAGTTCGAGTACTGGACTACCTTGAGTTAGGTGGAATGTAATATCTCACATCGCTTGTTTACTAGAGAAGTCTTGGGCTAATAAGTGTGAGGAGATGTGTTCATTATATTGAGGCCTTTTAGAAAACCTCATACCTCTATGATAAGGTGGTTAAAGTTGGGACGGTATTGGCACAACGGGCCCCGTTACTGCCTTGTTGGTATTAGAGCCACTCTAGGGGTAACAGAAGTATGAGTCTGGGGACCAGACTACCTTGAGTTGGCCAGACTGTAATATCCCACATCGCCTGTATACTGGAGAGATCTTGGGCTAATAAGTGTGGGCAATTGTCTTCATTATATTGAGGCCTTTTAAAAAACCCCATACCTCTGTGATGAGATGGTTAAAGTGGGGATAATATCAGTATGGTAGGCCCCACTATTACCTTGTTGGTATTAGAGCCACTCTAAGAGCACTAGAGGTGTGAGTCTGGGGGCCGAACTACCCTGAGTAGGGTGGAATGTAATATCCCACATTGCCTGTGTATTGGAGAGGTCTTGGGCTAATAAGTATGGGGAGGTGTGTTCATTGTACCGAGGCCTTTTGAAAAACCTCATACCTCTGTGATAAGGTGGTTAAGGTGGGGACAGTATCGGTAAGGTTGGCCCAATACACAGGCAATATGGGATATTACATTCCATCCAACTCAAGGCAGCCCGATCCCCGGACTCACACTTCTAGTGCCATTGGAGTGACTCTGATACCAACAAGGCAGTAGCGGGGCTCACCATACTAATGTTGTCCCCACTTTAACCACTTCATTAGATAGTTATGAGGTTTTCCAAAAGGTCTCGGTATAATAAACATATCGCTTCACACTAATTAGCCCAAGACCTCTCCTATACACAACTAATGTGGCATGTCACATTTCATATGCTTATCATATACGTTAAATGACATGTTGTGTGATCTGATGTATAATGGATTACATGTTTCAAAGTATCTTGCATAAGTTTGTTATTGAATTATGATATTTCCAGCATGCTAGAAATTGGAATATGATTAAAAACTAAATATAATTAAAAACTATAATTAAAAACTAAACTAAATTAGCAGTTAATCATCGTGGGTGTTCTCAAAGATATGAATGAATCTCTACTATTGAAGAATGGAATGATGGGTGTATCTTTAGCTCCAAAATATAGGATGATGGGTGTGTCCTTAGATTCTTTATGGTGTAGCATATGTGGCTACTCATTGATTGGCAAGTTGACTGTAATACCCTGGGATTTACACAAAATTCGACAATTTAAAATAAAATTTAATAAAAATATTTCATGTGCAGCACACATTGGAAAATACATGAAATTATGGTGCCTAAGTTGCATTATCTATGAACAAATAGACTAGCAAGTCAAAACAGAGAACAAAACGTTGCACGAAACAAAAGAATGCAACAATCATAGACTACCGCGGTACAATATCGCGATGGTGAAACGAGTTCACAAACTACTGCGGTAGTGCGAGCAAAACATACAAAACTCAGAAATTTGAGCAACTTTGGTTAATGGGTAGATGTAACACCCCAACCCCAGTACATTAGGCAATTCAAACAAATTTCTTGTTTATGGTTGATATTTGGACCGAAAGAATTTAATCTCTATGTTCCACATCGTGGGGAGAGAGAGTGACAAACGAAAACTCAAACCCCAATATCTATGAAATGGGATCATTCTTGGAAACCCAATTCAAAATCGTCAATGGTAAACCGGCAAGCCGGGCAGGGGGTGGAACACACACGATGACACTATGCAGTCCATCATCGCGCCGGTACGTGGATTGAATCATTATTTAATCTTTTCTTAGTGATAAAACACACAATATCGGATTAAACCATCGATGCAACATATACAAAACATGAATCATTAAATATTTATTCATGGCACAATTCATGTATAACATGCATCAATATTCTTAATTTCTAAACATGCATAACATGTATATTCATGGCACATCAAATAAATAAAACATGCATATTAAAACATATATTCAATCAATCATCTTCAAAACATCATCACACATGCAAGCTTTATTCAAATTAAAATAAAGAAGTAGAAGTTAAAAGTCACTTCTACCTTAAAAATGTCTCTTCTGTACGCCTCTGAAATTCAACAGAGTTTCGTTGCTTCAAGACTTCCAAACACTCAAGAACACTCAAGAACTAAGGGGATTGCCAAGAAGAAGGCTTAGAAAACAAGATGACAATTCAACTCTTGTTTCTTGGGATGAGATGAATTGTGAGTATGGGGGGTATTTATATAGAGTTTAAAAGGGTAGAGAATGACAAGTTTGGGGTGTCATCTTGTGAGAAACTTGTCAATTCTTCAAAATTTCATGCCCCCCAAGCATAGGAGATTAGCAAGTAAATTTTAGGAAATTTTTGGGAATTTAGAAACTGATTTTTCAGATTTTTAAAGTATTTAATCGAATTTTTTTGGATTTTTTGGTTAATATGAACCGTTAGATCATCCTCAAATCACACATTCGTATCTCAGATCAGGGGGGTTGCATCTGGGCGGTCGAATCTTCCTCGAACACGGTGTCAGATCTTCGATCGGTAGAGATGCATGAATCTGGGCCGTTCAATTTGCATCGATCACAACATTCAATTCGCGATGGATCGGATTCATCTATCTCGGCCGTCGGATACGCCTCGTGTAACACCCCGTAACTTCGTAGTCGTGCCACGTCGTGAGCGAACAATAGTAAATAAATTATTTCATTACTCGCTCGCGCTCACGTGAAGGCGCGAGTGATGTGAAAATAAAATTTATTAATGGATCGAAAAAAAATATAATAATAATAATAATACAAATAATTCATGAATAGCGGAAATAATTAAATGATGCCTATTATGACTAGTTGGAAAATAAGAATGATAATAATAAAAAAAGGATAATAAATAAATAAATAGATAAAAAAATATGAATTATATATAGGATACAAACATTAAAATGAATAAGGAGATTGCATTATTAGTATGTATATCTACAAGTCTATAATATGATTTAATGTGCTTAGAAATTAACTATATATTAAGTTCTAAATAAATTGGTATAAACTTATACTAAAGTTTTATGTACAATGAAATGATTAAAGAGTACATGATATGACTATATTTATAGACAAAGAGAAAGAAAAACATAATATGGTGACTTTATCATAAGGTTTATTATATACGTATATGCACCACTTACATGATTAGAAAATAAAATAAAATACATAAATCTTGGTGTGTAACGGGAGCTATGTTGGCGTATAGAAGCCGCCGGAACAGGAGAAAGAGCTGGAAAATTCGGGCGTTGTGTAGTCGGTGGAGAGGTATGGAAGAATGAAGAAGTTTCAGGAGTGGCTGCTACTTATTGGTGGTTGTTGCTAGCCGAAATGAAGAAGAAGAGGAAACAGAGAGAGAATGCTCTGTTTTGGGTGTTGTAGCGCGGATAGAAGAAGGAAGAAACAGAGAAGAAGAGGAGATGTGGCCACTAGTTGCTGCTGCTGCAAATTGCTACCGTTACATTGAAGAAGAAGACGGTGTGAACGTGATGAAGAAGATGAAAAACCAGCAACTGCTGTTGGTTTTTGCAGCAGCTGCCGAACGACGATGAAGAAGGATGGCTGCTAGCAATGGAACGATGAATAGTGCATGCAGAAAACGATGCTCTGTTTTGGGGCGAGATCCGAGAACGAACAGATGGGAGCTTGTGAAGAGCTGCTGGCCGAACAAACTGCAACGGTTGGCGATGCTCTGTCTCGAAGGAGAAGAACCGAGCTGCCGCAGCTCACGTAATGGAAGAAGAGGAAGACCGGCCCTGCTAGTTTGCTGCTCCTGTTATCACTAGACGATGAAGATGAAGAACGGCTGCAGCATCGTCACACAAAATGGGAGCTGAACATGGACAGAGAAAGGAAGAACAGAGCATAGAGACGCACGGCTGAGATGTTTCCAATTCTGGTATGGACCGTAAAATCTGAGGTTTGGTGAAGATTGGTGTGTTTTTGGTGTGTTTGTTGTTGAATTCCATGCTGTTGGCCGTGAAATTCACAAACAGCAGCAGGGAAGAAGAACCAGAGCAGCAGTGCTCGGTCTTGAATGGCTGCTGCTGTGTGTGACGTGATTACACGAGCAAAGGAAGGGAAGGAAAGCAGCGCATGAGCTGCTACTGCTCCATGCTGCTGCAACCCGAATGAAAAGAAGAGGGGTTGCGATCAGACAGAAAAGATGTAGAACGGTGCTGCTGCTGTTAATTTCAGCACGTTGCTGCTGCTCATGTATTGGCGGAAAAAGGAAGAAGAAGCAGCAGCTGAGACTGTTGTCCGTGATGATGTCCGGTGAGCAGCCGAAGGTAAATTTTGAATGTTGAAAGCTGGATGCTCGGCTGCTGCAATGAAAACAGGGGCAATTTAGTTTAAGTATGGTGCAATGTGTGTGTGTGAGTGTTGATAATGGAACAATGAACAGAGGAACGGTGATGAGCTATTGGGCCGTGGGACGGTGGTGACGAGCTGCTGGAAAATGGAGAAGCAAGGTAACAACTTCTTTCATTTTCTGGTGCTGTTGACTGAAATATAGGTAAGAAGAATTGTTTTAAATTTTTGGATTATAAAACTTAAACATACCACTTAAGAAAAATTGGGATTATTATGATGAATGAAATTAGGGTGTCCGCAATGCAGGTTTATTGAGCGCCCGCGTGCCGCTCAATAAACCTGCCCCTCGTCAGACGCCCAGCAATGGGCGTCTGACGAGGTTAATATCCCCTGAGCGCTTGGTCTGAACCGAGCGCTCGGGGCTCAAATATTTAAAAAAATATATATTTTTTAATTGCGCTGCGGCGCAATAAATGCGCCGCAGCGCAATACTTTTTTTTAAAATTTTTTTTTTAAATTATGATATTATTTATTTTTTAGCCATTTTTTGCCCTTTTTTTAGCCTTTTTGACCGTTTTTATACCGTTTTTGAGCCGTTTTTGAGGCAATTAAATTTTTTTTTTTGAGGCAATGGGCAGTTTGTATTATTAAATAATTTTTTTATTTTTTTTATAACACATACTCTATAAATATCATATCTATTCAACTCAAAAAATTCATTCATTCACCAATCTCCTTCACCATTTCTCCAAAAATATTTCTTCACTTTCAATCGGTCGCTTTCGTAGTATTTACAAAAAATTTATTGTGTTATTTTATCAATGGATTCATTTAGTAATTCTTCCTCATCCTCCCATTCAAGTTCCAACAATCCGCAAAATCCTCAAAATTTTACTCCACCATTTTTTTTACCACAAATGCAAACTATGTCCAGCTTGTATCCACCAAATACTTCACATCCTCCAAATCCATCGTATCCAAATTTAATGGGGCAACAACAACAACAATTTCAATTTGGTTTTTCTCCTTACCCATCACCAAATTCATTTCTCCCATTTTTTAATCCTACTCATGAATGGTCATTCATGAGT
>JAJIYU010006839.1:0-20074 GCA_030144865.1 Tinospora cordifolia | reverse complement strand
GTCGCTTGTAAAGTAACACCGGCCCGACCCGCCAATTGGTTAAGTCCACCATCAAAAGGAACGGTGGTTATGTCCAACTCTCAAATCAAAGAACGTGGGGGTTGGGGTGTTACAAACAATGCCTGTGACTTTGAATTTGTCCACACCAATAGGGACAATTGCGACTTCAAAGAAGATGTGTAGTTGTGACCTTAGGTTTGGGGATAAATTTTTAACAGTCGACTTATGTACCCTACCTTTCTATGGCTATGATGTATTCTTGGGGATGGATTGGTTAGACCAGTACCAGGCCAAGATATATTGTCCTAACAGATGAGTATTCATAACATTACCTTCTGGGAAGATCTTTAAAATCAATGGGGATATGCGGAGACTACCAAGGAGTCCAACCCTAGCCTTGCTAAATTGCTAGAAGCAAATGGATGATTTCGAGGAACTCTCTGAAGAAGAACCTACTGACTTGAAGAATATTCAAGACCTAGCTGTAGTTAGTGAGTACAAGGATGTTCCCAAATGACTTACCTGGACTACCACCAGCAAGAGAGTTAGAGTTCAAGATTGAACTTCACCCTAGAAGCAACCCTATAGCCATACCCCCTTATAGAATGGCGCCAATAAGACTAATTGAGCTGAAAACTCAACTGGACGAGCTCAGGGAGAGAGGTTTTATCAAGCCTTGTGAATCACCCAGGGGAGCCCCAGTATTATTCGTGAAAAAGAAGGATGGTTCCTTGCAACTGTGTGTCGACTATCGGAAGTTGAATCAAGCTAGAGTAAAAAATAAATACCATTAACCAAGGATGACATGTTTGATCAATTATGAAGAACCACTCATTTCTCTAAAATTGATATTAGGTCAGGATAGCATTAGCTGAGGATTTGAGAGTGTGACATTCACAAGACGACCTTTAGAACAAGATATGGACACTTCTAGTTCACCGTGATGCCCTTTGGTTTAACCAATGCCCCAACAGCCTTCATGGATTTGATGAACCGAGTGTTTAGATAGTACCTTGACCAGTTTGTAGAGGTATTTGTGGATGATATACTAATCTACTGTAAGTGAGAAGCTGAGCACCTAGAACACTTGAGGATCGTACTAGAAACTCTTAGAAGAAACCAGCCGTGAGGAAAAGAATAGTAACTGAAAATAAAATACTTACTTCACTAGCTTCTAAAGTCTTCTTTATTGTCATAGTGGCTATAGAAGATATAATATGCCCGTTGATACAAAATGAAAAGGAATTAACTAATTATATTAGATATAATAAATAATTATCACATAATTAAAAAATAGGATTAAATACACAATCCAAGCACATAAACTCAGACATAAATTCAAAAAAAATTTAATCAGTTATTGTATAGAACTTAATGCTTACATATTTACAAAATAGTGCCATCTAGGTCGATCCTAGCATAGTGTTCCACGTTTCCATCTCCAAATGTTGACATGTTCATAGGCTCATGTGTCAAGTTTATACTTTTCTCATATGCTTGTAACTCATGAAAACCTCTTTGAGGAGTTCTCAAAATGACATACCAGTTAGATGTTTCATTTTCTCTAGAATATAAAACTTGACTTGCTTGTGATACAAGAATAAATGGATCCTTATTAAATTGAGATTGCCCCTCATGAAGAATGACTAATGTAAATCCTTTTTCTTTCTTGTATGATAATGTATGATAATCACATGAAATGTATGATAATCAAGAATTATGATACCTCTTAAGACTCCATAATAAGTGACCTCCCCAGATTGTTGTGATTCATCTTTTGCACTAGACCTACAAAGAGTTATTACTTCAATTGAAACATCACTATTTTGTTAGGATTTCTATGCATCTTTTGTATGAAAATAGAGACCATTTATTACATATCCCTGACACGATAATACTTGCTCCCTAGGCCCCAATGTGAGCAATGTTAGCTTACTAGAAACATTGTTATGTCCAACAAGCTCCTTAATCTGATCATATAACAAAAAGAATATAATGAGTACTACTTTGCTAAGATTAATGGAAATACATGTTCAAAATGTTTGTTTACCTTATCACGAATCCATCTATTAAATTCATCCATGTGTCTTTTATACAAAAAATGTTCATTCGTTAATAATTATTCATCTGAATGTCGAAGTTCATTCAAGTGCATTCTAATAAACAACATAAAGTTAGCTCCAACTTGAACGAAACACTAAGATATTCATAATTTATGATATGGATTATAAGAACAATATACTTACTTTATGCAAGGTTGAACTTCTAAACTATTTAATAAAACATAATGGTGAGCAATATCCAAGATATCAGACGGAAGCACAACTTTCTTTTACTAAGAATTGGGTAGCCCTCCAATTCTATTTCATTTTCTTCATCTTCATTTTCAACATCTTCATTGTGTGTCAATCGAATCCCTGCCTCATGTGCTTTCTCAATATATTTGCTACAAAATATGGTGGTACACTCATTGGCAAGATATCGTTCAGTTATACAACCCTCTGGTCGTGCACAATTCTTAACATAGCGCTTTAGCACTTTCATGAATCTAAAACAACACAAAGATTAGTACATTCAATTATTTGGTGAGCAATGGACCAACATACATGTATAATAAAATAGCTAAACACATTAAAGCGATATATATTCTACCTCTCAAATGGATACATCCACTGATATTGGACTGGTCCACCCAAACAAGCTTCTCATCCTAGATGAATTGTTAAGTGAACCATAATATCAAAAAAAGATGGAGGAAAGAACCTTTCAAAAATGCACGAAGTTTCGGCTATTGAATCATCCAAGTCCAATAATATATTTCGATCAACGATCCTATCACAAAGTACATTAAAAAAATTACAAAGTCATGAAATTGCGTATCTTGGACCATTTGGTAGAACTCCTCTCAAAGAAATAGAAAAAATTTGTTGCATTAATAAATGACAATCATGTGACTTCAAGTCAAGTATCTTACATTCTTTAATCGATACACAATTTTCAATGTTAGACCTATAACTATCGGGTAACTTCAAATTTGCTAATCTTCTACAAAAAATTTGTTTCTCTTCTTTTGAAAGAGTGTGCATTGCAGCAGGTAAATATAATCGATCTCCTTGCTTCTCGACACGTAACTCAGTTCTAATATTCATGCATTCCAAATCTCTACGAGCATTGAGTCTATCTTTTGATTTTTCTTTCACATCCAGAAGTGTGTGAATAATACTATCGCATATATTCTTTTCAATGTGCATCACATCCAAATTATAACGTGAAAGCAAGATTTACATAAATATGACTTAATTACTTCATATGTTATGAAATAGAATGAATCCATATTATGTTTCACAAAACCAATGAATTTAAAGTACAATGACACAAATTTGGAAGCATACTTCCAATATGGCAATTCAAAGAAAATTGACTTTTTCTTCCATGTTTGTTCCTCCTCTTTTCTCTTTTTCTTCCTTGTTTTACTCTTCCTCCAATCATTTACAATATTTTCTACCTCTGCAAGAATTGCTTCACTTGTAAACCACATTGGTTTTCCTCATAGCTCTTGTTTACCATTAAACCAAGCTCTATTTTTATTTTTTTTTTATATGGATGGCCATGAACTAAAAATCTTTTATGACCCATGTATGAGAATTTTTGACTATAACGTAACCATTCAGAGCAAGTATCCAAGCGACAAATAAGACATGCAAATCTTCCTTTAGTTGACCACACAGACATATTTGTATAAGCACAAAAATCATTTTTAGTCCACATTAAGATTGCTCTTAATTTGAATTTTGATTTTGTAAATGCATCATACATGTCAACTTCATTTGTCAATAACAATTTCAAATTGTTTATTAAAGGTGCTAAGTAAATATCTATATCATTTCCTAGTTGTTTAGGCCAAGGAATGAGTAATGTCAACATTAAATTATCCTTCAACATGCACAACCATGGAGGCAAGTTATATGTAACTAATATACTGTCAAGCAATTGTACCTTGAAGTAAGGTCTTGAAAAAGATTAAAACCATCCGTAGCCAAACCAAATCTAATATTTCTAGGATCTAATGCAAAAGATTCATCATTGTCATTTATAGTTTTCCATGCAGGTGAATCAACCGGATGCCTCATTTTCCCATCTATACTTTTGTTATTTTAATGTCATATCAATTGGTTAGCTATTTCAGCTACTCCATACATTCTTCGAAGTCTTGGAATTATTAGAAAATAATGCAACACTTTCTTAGGGACTTTTGTCTTTTTTTTGAGTGTGCTTAGATTTCCATCTAGATGAATCACATTTGGGGCATAGATCTGCATCATGTAACTCATTTCTAAATAAATAACAATCATTAATACAAGCATGTATCTTCTCTGACCCAAGATCAAATGCCTTTAGAAGTTTTTTTGTTGCATATAAAGAACTAAGAAGAGTATGATCAAATGGAAACAAATCACCAACAATCTTAAGCAATTTATTAAATCCAGTGTCTAATAAACCATATGAAGCTTTTAACTTGAATAAAACTATTGTTGCTAAAATTTTAGTATGTTCCAAGCAGCTAAGATATAAAGGTGTCTCTGCCTCTTCAACTAAATATGTGAGGTATTCCTCTTCAATTTCATGCTCATTCTGTCTATCATGATCTTTTTGAATATATGCATGGTCCTTGTACATTTTGTATGTATCATTCATGGGTATATCATCGGAGACAGAACCATGTCTTTCAAGCCTTTCTCCATGAAAAAACCAATTAGTATATATAGGATCCATACCTTTTATGGCTAAATGCTGATATACTAAATCATAATGGTAAGGATCCAAGTTCTTGCATTTTCTACAAGGACACAATATTATGTCTATATTTCCTAAACTTGCACGCGCAAAATTGATAAAATTTCGAACACCATTTCTATACTCTTGAGACAATCTAAAAAAAATGAAAATTACTTAAATTTTGAATAATGCAAGCAAGCAATAAATAATGCTATCTAATTTTAGATGTGAGAATTGACCTTGAAATATGGACCCATTTTTTTATCCATGTGTAGCTAAATATATCAATTCCTAAATAGAAGAACAAAAATAAGTCAATAGCAAAAATGAATAAGTCAGTCTTAGCAGAAGTCAATAGCGAAAATGAAAAATAATAACAGAAGAACAACAACAATTACCAAACCCAGAAGTAGAGATTTCGTACCCAACACAAGCAGAGATTTCATTCCTAAATGCCCAAAGAAGAACAACAATAGTTACAATCAGACGATTGTGCTGATTCTACAGCGATTATGCAAATACCAAATGAAGATTAATAGAAGAAAGACAAACAAAGAAGATGGATGAACTGAAATGCACAAAGAGGAAGACCAACCGTTACAAGCAGAGATTTCGTTTCCACATGCAGAAGCAGATATTTCATTCCCAAATACCCAAATTAGAACAACAACAACAAGTGAAGAAGATTAATAAAAGAAAGACAAACAAAAAAGATCGATGAACTAAAATGCACAAAGAAGAAAATCAACCGTTACAAGTAGATATTTCGTTCTCAAATGTAGAAGAAGATATTTTGTTCCCAAATACCTAAAGAAGAACAACAACAACAAATGAAGATTAAAAGAAGAAAGATAAGCAGTGAAAATTGAAGAACTTAAATGCATAAAGAAGACGATTGAACAACAGTGATTCTAAAGAAAATAAGTATTCCCGCGCCAATTTTTTTTAGGGCGGGAACTAGTTTTTTTTTCTTTTTATATTTTTTTGTAGTATAATGTAAGAATAATATATGAATAATACGAGTATAACAATTGTTCAATTGTTGATACAAAAATGCAGGCTTACCATATGAATAATGCAGGGATAACATGTGAATAAATATGGTATAACGTATGCATAACATATGAATAATTATGGAATAATGCCAGTAATGGTAGAGGTATAACATAACAAGTGATGGATAATGCGTCTATAATGGTATAATATAAGAATAATAACTAAATAATATGGGTATCAAATTGTTTGGTTGCTTTAGTAAAAAAGGCGAGGATAAAATGTAAATAAAATTTGGTATAACATATGTATAACATATGAATAATTATGAAATAATGCGAGTAATGGTATAATCCAATAATAATATCTGAATAATGCGAATATAAAAAATGTTCGATTGTTGATATAAAATGCGGTATAATGTATGCATAACATATGAATAATTATGAAATAATATCAGTAACATGGCAGAGGTATAATATATAAACCGATGATTAATGCGTCAGTAATGGAATAATGCAAGAATAATATCTGAATAATGTGAGTATAAAAATTATTCGATTATTGATATAAAGATGCAATAAAATGTATGCATACCATATGAATAATTATGGAATAATGTCAGTAACATGGTGAAGGTATAACATACCAACCAATGATTAATGTGTCAATAATGATATAATGCAAGAATAATATCTGAATAATGCAAGTATAAAAATTATTTGATCGTTAACATAAAAATGTCATACAACATATGCATAACATATGGGATAAAGTAAACAAATCAAAATAAGTAAAATAATATAAGAACATTCTTTCCAGGAATTTAATATATTTATCTATGCAATATATAATACAAACTTTTTATAATAAAAAGAGTTTAGACTTAAATTTGATTTTTTGAGAAATAGTCCATTCATTTATTAAAAAAATTAGCTTAATTATTAAAAATTAATAATTTAGTACTTTTAAAAATTTAGTGTTAACAATTATTTATGCATAACATAGAAATAACATGATATATATATTGTATAATTATTTATGCATGATATACAAATAACATGTTATATAAATATAGATATTTGTATGTCACATAGTATATATATATATATATATATAGAGAGAGAGAGAGAGAGAGAGAGATAGATAGATATATACATATTTGTATGTCACATTATATATACATATATATATATATATATATATATATATATATATGTATATATAATGTGACATACAAATATCTATATATCTATCTATCTATCTATCTCTCTCTCTCTCTCTCTCTCTCTCTATATATATATATATATATATATACAAATAACATGGTACTAGCTAACCCAATTATACATACAATTATATATGTGACATATATATATATATATATATATTTGTATTTCACATTAATTTATTTTATTTGAAATTCATTCAAAATTCATGGTGTTACATAATTTAACATATATAAGTTCCTATCATGTGCGTATATAATTTATTGTATAACACATGCATTAGTATGAAATTATTGTCACATTATACCGGTATTCATGCACATTATACATGAATTATTCTTTTGTTATACTGACATTATTCAGTCAAAATTAAAGTATATATATTATAGATATATATGTGCGCATTATTCGTTTTCCAAATTTTTTTTGACAAACAACCGAACAATTTTTATACTTGAATTATTTAGATATTATTCTCACATTATACCACTATTGACGCATATTTTTTCGCTATTCAAATATTATACATGTATTAAACGTTTGTTATACCCGAATTATTCATTCTGAAATATCATACATACATACATACATATATATATATACTTGCAGTTCAGTTTCGGTTCAGTTTTAGTCCATTTTTGTGTCGTAATCTTGCTGTCTTCTTTGTTTCATTTTTTGATTTAGTTATTCATTTACTTGCAATTTTCACTACTACAATAAAGAACGAGTGTTCATCCTCTCCCAACAGCATGATTGTAAATGCTAAGAACTAGGTACATCACACTCTTCTGAATCTTGCATTCGTATTCGTCTGAATGTGATAGTGAATAGTTGCGTGGTCTGTTTAACTTTCTTTGAACTAAGATATTGTTCTCACATTATGTACACCTTTTTATTTTTTTATTATACACTTTTTAACATGTTATTCTAGTATTATACACTTGCAGGAATATCAATATATTTGTTAAACCTGAAGATAGATACTCAGCCAAGGTTGGGTTCTGGATAGATTGCAGCAACAAGTACATGATGCATCATAAGCACTATGTTTACTGAAATTATATGATATGTATCTATATTTGTCATTCTACCTTCCCATCATTCATTATTGTCTCCAACAAGGCATACATTTTTTTAAGAGGAAAATCGGTGATTCCGGTGACTATGACTGCTTTACATTAAAATGTTATTATGCTTAAATACGAATAATATTTATATGTGTATGATTTGCACTAGTTAATTCAAAAAATTAGGAAAATTTTATTGAATGAATGATTTTGGATATTTGGTTAAACTATGATTTTCATGTTTAACTGCACTGATTATTTATGTATTCCTTGCAAAATATATGTTAATTATTTAATTGGCATACTAAAACTATATGTTGCAAAGAATACATAAATAATCAATGCAAATAAACATACTACTCATAGTTTAACCAAATATCCCAAATCATTCATTCAATAAAATTTTCCTAATTTTTTGTATTAACCAGTGCAAAACATATACACATGTACATACTATTCATATTTAAGCATAATATCATTTCAATGTAAAGCAGTTTGTAGTCACCGAAATCACCGATTTTCCTCTCAAAAAAATGCACGCCTTGCTGGAGTCAATAATGAATGATGGGAAGGTAGAATGACATATATAGATACATATCTTTATGCATCATGTGCTTGTTGCTGCAATCTATCCAACACTAATTATATCTTGAATTCTTCAGAATGTATCAACAGTGAGCAAAACTTAAGAAAGTACCATAAGAGATTCATGAGGGATTTTAATAAGTGTTAGAACAAGGAAATTGAAATGCAAGTTTTGTACTTGTAAATGTAACGTAGGACCCAACCTGCCTTGTGGTTGAGCTTAAGCCTGTTTTTAGGGAGTTGGGGTGTTACCCATTCCGTTGTTGTTTGCCATGAGAATGATCATTCTGACCTCCTCCCTAAGTGTTCTGTAGCTGAGGAGCTGAGAGGGTGCAGTCGAGAAATTTCTAGAAAGACGACCATTCTGCCTGCACACGTAGTACAATCCTTGCTTCCTTGCTTGTTTTTCTTTTGTTTATTTTGCCCCTGTTTCGATGTATGTGGTGCTTTCTCACCACTCTTATTCTTCTTTTTGGCTTCTTGGTTTTGTTTTTCATCCTCAAGCCATTTGTTTTTTCCCCTCGACCTTTGTTCCAAGTTGAGTTTTTGTTCCAGTGTTAGGGTTTTTTTCCAAGACATCTTTATTTGTCTTTAGGCTCAAAGTTTTCACTATCTTTCGAATCTCCATCTTTAGACCTGTGCAAAATTATTAGCCTTCATTCTCCCCTCCCTAATCAGGTCTAGTGAGAATTTAGCCAGTTCAGTGAACTTCCTTTCATACTCAGTTACAAGCATTTCTCTCTAGTTCAATCAAACGAAATCTTCCTGTAGCTTGTTCAAGGTTGTTTCCAGAAAGAACTTTTCATAAAAGATCTTTGTGAATTTCTCCCAACTCATAGCATCAACATTCGTGTTAGGGTCCATCCTCATCATATGCCACCAATTTTTGGCCATTCCCTTAAAATGGTGTGTGGCCAGTGCCACCCTTCTTGACCTAGTCACCCTTAACACATTCAAATGTTCCTCCATCTCTTGATACTAGTGGTCTACCGCAATACCGTCAGTGGTTCCTTCAAAATGTGGAGGGTGGAGCTTCTGTAGTTCCATTAGTATCTTCCTCTATTTTTCATCATCCAGATCGTCCTGAGTCCATTGGCGTTCAGGAGCTGAGGCCACAGGTGCTGGTTGTTGAACTTTGACAAGTTCCGATACTTGAGGTTGAGGAACTATTTGAGGGAGTATCTAGGGTAGAGCCGTCATCAGTTGATCAATAACCCTTCGAGAAACTTCATTCATCATATTCTCCATGCCAGCAGGTATTTCCTAATCCCTCTAGTCTGTCTTGTCAAAAGTGGTGGATCAAGTAGCGTACCTTCTTGTTCTAGCCATTGTTTACGAATCGAGTAGATTGTCAGTATCGAACGTTAACACTATCATGACTCTAGATTCATGTTTCTAGGTTCTCAATTTGTTTAGTAGCCTAACATTTTATGCTTTTAGGTTCTTTTTGTTCTTAGGTACAGGATTTGGTTTCATATGACATACATATAAAGAAATTAAGCATGTTTTTCAAATAATCATACAATCAAGCAATTTCATGCTAGCATAGCAAAATTCCAGGCTTCCATCTAAACTTCGACGTTCAACTGTCCCCTACCACTCTAGCCCTTCTACTTAGACTTTCACTCAGAATATTGGCACACCCAAACAATTTTGCAAATGTCTCGATAACTAAGGTTTCTCGAGCCTACTATACTTGACCATCCTATACCAACCAAACATAGACAAACAGGTACTTCCAAAGTTATCAATCATTCACCAAACATGGTCCATTATTCTCCAAGTCCAAGCTTCCTCCATACCCTCGAATCCCTATGCATCCCATACTACATAGAAAACAGAGATACAGAATCTTCCCGATCTCGTGTCCTAACCAAACAATAATTTTGTTCTCACACAATTTCAGTTTCTAACCTATTTCCTAAAGTTTTATACTTTGGATCCACTATTTCACCATGTCTCTACCTACGACCACTATCCTAGACCCAAGGTTTCAGTCTGGTTGACTCACAACCTCTGTTTTAGTCAAGATACCACCTTGGGCATCTTTTTCAACTTGTATTCAATCTCTTGCCCTAATTTTTTTACGTTCTAATTTTCTTTAATAGAATGTAAAAGTGTTTTTTTAACTCAGGCTACTTGTACAAGCTAGTGGGACAACTTCCAGATTAGGCAGCGAGACCAAAGTCCGCTTAGCAACCGCACTTTCTAATGTAGGATAACCCACCTCCTTTTCAAACTTTAGCTTTATTCATGACAATGCTTATCCACTATTAGCTCAACTTGCAGTCTTTGTGTCACATCTTGAAAAGTTCATATGAAATTTGAATTTTTACTTAGAAAAATTATACGGAATTGGCAGATGAAAAATTTGGTAAGTCCCACTTTAGCCAAATAAGGAATAAAATTAATTTAATGAATTTTTGGAAGAAAATATAAGAATATAATGCATGACATGAGATATCATTGCCAAAAATACAAGGATACGTGCAATTTTTTATGAAAATAAGATTAAAAAGTCAATTGGGATCAAGATTTGGAAAAAATTCAAAAATAAAACAAGAAATTAGGCTGAAAAATAAAAAAAATAAACTTAAAACACATCCAACAGATACAAACCATAGATCTAAATCAAATATCACGATTCGACGGCCACGATCAGATCTACACCAATGCCCTGATGCACCGAATCATCAAGATCAAATGACCACGATCGATCCATCAAATCCAACAACACAAAACGTAGGCGCAATAATGAAATCGCGAAATCGAACACTGCACTCGAGGTTGATCGTGCAGCCAGGATCTGTTTCGTTGATCGCAAACAAGATCTGCACACCATGATCGAGGTTTATCCGACGGTCCAAGCAAGGTTCGTTGATCATGAACGAGATTCACACACCGTGATCAAGGTTCATTTGAAGGTCTAGACAAGTTTCGTTGATCACAAACGAGATCTGTGTGCTGTGCTCGAGGACAATCCAAGCTTCTAGATCAAAGCCACGTTCGGTGATCGCGAATTGTGCTGCGCTTGATGAAGATCCAACGGTCCAAATCTAAATCGTTTTTGGTTGATCGCAAACCGTTGATGCGCTCGAGGAAATCTGACGGCCAAGATCAAAGGATTCGAAATAAATAACGAAAATTATGGAAAAATCAGGAAAAATCAAAAAAATGGTTTCTAAAATTTGATATTTTATTTATAAATTCTAAAAAAAATTGAAAAATACTCATTTTATTCTCAAAATTAGAAAGTACGAAATTAAAGGGAATTAGAGTATTTTACTCCAAGAAAAACTCAAAACTTTCTATTTTTCTCCCTTTGAAAACCTATATAAACCCCCTAAGCTCTCAATTCCCTCATTCCAAAAATAAGAGTTGAAATTGCCTCTTATTTTTTCTAAGCCTTATTTTTGGCACATCTTCTCATCTTTCCTTCTTCTTGGTTGTGTCTGAGAAGTTCTTCTCTCGAATTGGGGAATTAAGTTGGGCAATCTTCATTGGCACTAGTATGTGGGGGAATCGCTACCGAAATTTTAGAAGAAAGCGTCACAAAGTGGAAGTGATTTCTAGAACACCCATCTGTTCTTACCTAAATTCATGGCATGCTCATTGTTTGTGTGTTTTTTCACTGAATTCAAAGATTTTCAATTTCAGTTCTAGAATTTTAAATGTTTATTTCAATATTTCCATTTTCATTCATGTTTGAGCAATCATATCATTCATGCCATATTAGTATCATACTTAGGCTTTTAAATTAAAGTATGATGCATGTTTTATGAGTGTTTCAAGAATTGACTGTGTATATTCTAAATTTTAGTTGATTTCATATTCTAAAGTTTATTTTATGAGATCATGATATGATAATTAATTTAAGACAATAGAGATGATAACCACGTACCATCATAGTGGTCAAGGCGACACTATGGCTGTTTTATTCATATGAGTTAGGTAATATGGTTTTCAGACCTAAGTACTTGAGGGTCGTATACCACATTACCTGGTGGGTCACAATGTGTAATGGATTGATAACGACACGTGCCAGTAATGGGTTGATGCCGAGTGGGCCCTATTTACTTAGTTAAGATCATCTAGGGATTAAAGGCCTTTTTGGTCTAAGACTCGACTTAAACAAATTGTTGTTTGAAACACCTAATGATTACAAGTGTTTGAATTATGATTGTGTTATGAGTTTGAATATGAAAGATGGTTGTTCGAAAAGGATCCACTGGGCTATGTGCTCACTCCTTCCTTTCTTATTTTTCAGGAACATGAAAACCGTGGAGCAGTTGAATGTGGATAGCTCTTAGATAGTTTCTACCTTATTATTATATTTTTAGAATTTTTAAGGGCATGTTGCCCAAAGTTTTTATGATTTTCTACTGAAAAGTATTTTTGAAGTCTTCTGCTATAACAATTAGTTCTTTTTGAAGAGTTTAGTACTTTCAATTATTCTTTCTATTATGAATAAAATAGTTGAATTTCTTTATCTCTTTTAATTTGTCTTGATTTTATTAAAGTAAAAATTTTGCATTCTTGAAATTTTGGTACAAAGGCACGACATATTGAAAAGAAAAGAACAAGTGAGTGACACTTGTAAAGTAACGTCGGCCAGACCCGCCATTTTGTTAAGTCCACTTTCAAGAGAATAGTGGCCATGTACACTACTTAAAGATTTGGGGCTTGGGGTGTTACAAGCGTGGTATCAGAGCCTAGGCATTAGTTGCTGGGCCAAGAATAGAAAGTTTCCTTTGATACCAAGCATGGTATCAGAGCATAGGCTTTAGGTGCCTTGGGCTTAAGATAGAAAATCAAGCCTAAACATGTGTTGATTAGGCTGGAGATAGAAAGTCAAACATTAGTTGCTTGAGAAGAATCAGAAACCCAAATTAGGGTTTCACATTGAATTGAATTGAATTTAAAATGTCCTTCCGTCTATTTTTGAAATTGATGAATGTTTTAGAAAATGTTTTCAAAAAAGGAAATATATGTTTTGAAAATGTTTTGTTTGGATACAAAGACTACAAGTTGAGCTAATAGTGGGTAACCCTTGTCTCGAGTAAAGTTAAACATTGAAAGGGAGCTGGGTTATCCTGCCCTAGAAAGCTTGGCTCCTAAGCAAACTTCGGTCTTGCCGCCCGATCTGGAGGATGTCCCACTAGCTTATATGAGTAGTCGGAGTTGAAGAACGCTCTTATTTTCAATAAAAGAAAATTAGAAGGTGGAAAATTAGGGCAAGGAATTGATTAGAAGTCGAAAAAGATGCCACAGGTGGTATCTTGGCCAAACAGAGGTTGTAAGTCAACCAGAACCGAACCCTAGGTCCAAAGAAAGGACCTTAAGTAGAAACAGGTGTAACCATTGGTGGCACAGTGGATCAAAAGCATAAAACTCTAGAACATAGGCTAGAGACTAAAACTTGTGTGAAAATAGAAAATTGTTCGATCAAGACACGAGATTGGGAAGCTTCTATAATTTTTAGTTTCTATGTAGTATGGGATGCATAGGAATTCAAGGTTATGGAGGAAGCCTAGACTCGAAGAATGATGGACCATGTGTGGTGAATGATCGGTAACTCTGGCAGAACGGGTTTCTCTATGCTCGCTAGTATGGGACGGTTGAGTATAGTGGGCTCAGGAACCTTAGTTATCGAGCAATTCCCGAAACTGTTTGGGTGCGGCTCTATTTTGAGTGAAATCCTAAGTGGAAGGAGTAGAGTGGTATGGGACACTTGAACCTGAAAACTTAGGTGGAAGCTTGGAACCTTGTTGTGTTACCTTGATTGTATGATTGTGTGATATGCATGTTGTAATGTTTATTTGCTTTGCAACCAAATCCTGTACCCATGCATGAAAAGAACCTAGAAGAAAGACTTTAGGCCACTGAACAAATCGAGAACCTAGAAATTGAATCTAGAGTCATGATAGTATGAATGTTTGCTGAAACAAAGATTGACTTGGAAAAGATGAGCTGGGAAAAGTTCAAGGAGGTCTTCCACAAAAAGTTCTTTCCAAAGACTATACTGTGGAAGCTACATGAGGATTTCATGAGGTTGAATCAAAAGGACTTGACTATTACTGAATACGAGAGGAAGTTTACTAAGCTGGCCAAATTTTCTCAAGAACTGATCTGGGAAGAAAGAAAAAAGCCAACAGATTTGCACAAGGTCTCAAGATCGAGATCCGAAAGGTCGTCATGACATTGATCCTCCAAACCTACAAGGAAGTTGTTGAATGGGCCCTAATTTTGGAACAAGAGCTCAACCAGGAACAAAGGTTGAGAGGAAAAGATAAGCAGAACAAAACTGGAAAGGACCAACAAGGGACCCAGAAGAAAAGCAAAAGTGGTAAGGCTCCACAAAAATAGGGGTAGAACAAAAATGAGTCAAGGGAAGAAGCTAAGAGGCTGGGATTATGTTTCCTGTGCAAGCAAAAGGGGCATTTGGCAAAAATTACCCAACTGCACCAGCTAAGGTTTCCAGCAGTAACAAAAGAATACTCAGGGGGGAAGTCAGAATGGGCGACCTCAAGCCAAACAGAATCAGAATGCCAATCAAGGGCAAAAACAGGGCCATGGTCAGAACTAGGCCAGAATATTCGTAGTTTAGACCCAAGAAGACCAGGCCCCTGCAGTAGAAGGTACGTTCCTATTGTTTAATGTTGCTGTGAGACTATTGTTTCAGTCGGGTGCCTCAAAATCTTTTATCTTTGAAAAACTAGCTGATAGGTTACAACTTGTGACAAAAACAATGCCTGTGACTTTGAATGTGTCCACACCAATAGGGACCATTGTGACTTCAAAGAAGATGTTTAGTTGTGACCTTAGGTTTGGGGATAAACTTTTAGCAGTCGACTTATGTACACTACCTTTCTATGGCTATGGCGTATTCTTGGGGATGGATTGGTTAGACCAGTACCAGGCCTAGATAGATTGTCCTAACAGATGAGTATTCATACCATTACCTTCTGGGAAGATCTTTAAAATCAATGGGGATATGCGGAGACTACCAAGGAGTCCAACCCTAGCCTTGCTAAATTGCTTGAAGCAAATGGATGAGTTCGAGGAACTCTCTGAAGAAGAACCTACTAACATGAAGAATATTCATGACCTAGCTGTAGTCAGTGAGTACGAGGATGTGTTCCCAAATGACTTACCTGGACTACCACCAATAAGAGAGTTAGAGTTCAAGATTGAACTTCACCCTAGAACCAACCCTATAGCCATACCTCCTTATAGAATGGTTCCAACAAGACTAATTGAGTTGAAAACTCAACTGGACGAGCTCAGGGAGAGAGGTTTTATCAGGCCTAGTGAATCACCCTGGGAGCCCCAGTATTATTCGTGAAAAAGAAGGATGGTTCCTTGCGACTGTGTGTCCACTATCGAAAGTTGAATCAAGCTACGGTAAAAATAAATATCCTTTACAAAGGATTGATGACCTATTTGATCAATTATGAGGAACCACTCATTTCTCTAAAATTGATATTAGGTCAGGATAGCATTAGCTGAGGATTTGAGAGTGTGACATTCACAAGACGGCCTTTAGAACAAGATATGGACACTTGAGTTCACTGTGATGCCCTTTGGTTTAACCAATGCCCCAACAACCTTCATGGATTTGATGAACCGAGTGTTCAGATAGTACCTTGACCAGTTTGTAGAGGTATTCATGGATGATATACTAATCTACTATAGGTGAGAAGCTGAACACCTAGAACACTTGAGGATCGTACTAGAAACTCTCAGAAGAAACCAGCTATATGCTAAATTCAGTAAGTACAAGTTCGGGATGAGGACGGTCAAGTTCTTTGACCACGTATTGTCAGCAAAAGGGATCTCTGTAGATCTAGAGAAAGTGGAAGCTGTTATAAACTAGAAGCAACCCAAAATAGTAACAGAAATAAGAAATTTCTTAGGTTTGGTAGGCTACTATAGAAGGTTCATTAAGGACTTTTCCAAGCTAGCAGAACCTATGACTAAGTTGACCAAAAAAGGAGTTAAGTTCCAGTGGGATGATAAACGTGAAAGATCATTCGAAGAACTAAAGACAAGATTGACTACGACTCCTATTCTAGTCATCCCAACTCCTGGTGTTACTTACACATTGTATACTAATGCATCACTGAGTGGATTGGGCGCAGTTCTAATGCAAGAAAAGCAAGCCATCGCTTTTGCCTCAAGACAACTAAAGGTCCATGAGAAAAATTACCCTACTCATGACCTAGACCTAACGGCCATTGTGTTTGCCCTAAAAATTTGGCGACACTGCCTTTATGGTGAAAAATTTGAGCTGTTTTCATATCACAAGAGCTTGAACTACATCTACACCCAGAAGGAGTAGGAGTCATGCAAGGAAAGCATACTGACTTCAGGATGGATGTTGAAAACATCTTAAGGCTTGGGGAAAGGATATGTGTACCTCAGTATGGACAGAGTAAGCAGGTCACACTCGATGAAGCTCATCAAACTAATAATATCATGCACCCTAGTAGGGATAAGATGTACCAGAACCTCAAGAAAACCTACTGGTGGAGAGGAATGAAAAGGGACATAACTAAATACGTCTCTAAGTACTTAACATGTCAACAAATGAAAGCAAAACACCGAAAACCCTCTGGAATATTACAACCACTTCCAATCTCTGAATGGAAGTGGGATAACATTGCCATGGACTTCATTAGTGGTTTATCCAGAAACCAAAGAGGAGAAGATACCATTTGGGTGATAGTGGATCATCTCACCAAAGTAGCCCACTTCTTGCCAATCAGATCCACAGACCAAGTTAACAAGTTGGGAGAAATCCATGTGAAATAAATCGTCAGACTTTATGGTGTATCCAAGACTATCGTGTTTGATAGAGACGCTCGCTTTACTTCATAGTTTTGCTAGAGTCTACAGAAGGAAATGGGTACTAAACTCACCATGAGTACGATATTTCACCCTCAGACGGATGGTCAGTTTGAGAGAGTTATCCAGATTTTGGAAAATATGTTGAGGTCTTACGTTTTAGACTTCAACGGGAATTGGAGCAAGTACATACACTTGGGGAGTTTCCCTATAACAACAGTTATCAGGCAAACATAAAAATGGCTCCATTCGAAGCTTTCTATGGAAGACCCTACAGATCACCTACCTGTTGGGCTGAACTTGAAGATCTAGTATTAACTGGGCCAAACATGGTAGAAGAAATGAGAAACCAAGTCAAGTTAATACAAAAGAGATTGACTACTGCACAGAGTCGTTAAAAGAAGTACGTTGACAAAAGGAGAAGACCATTAGAGTTCCAAGTTGGGGACAAAGTATTTCTGAGGGTCAGTCCTCAAAAGGGTATCAAAAGGTTCGGATTCAAAGGGAAGTTATCTCCAAGGTTTGTTGGGCCCATTGAAATACTTAGAAGAATCGGGGAATGTACTTATGAGTTGGACCTACCAAATAGGACGACTTCAGCACATAATGTATTCCATGTATCCATGTTGAGGAAATACGAACCTGACCTCTCTCACATCATTCACTGGGAGGAAGTGAACATTCAAGATGATACTACCTATGAGGAAACAACGATCAAAATCCTTAACCAGAATGTATAGAATCTAAGAACAAAGGATATCCCATTAATGAAGGTGCTATGGAAACATCACAAGGTAGAAGAAGCCATGTGGGAACTCGAAAGCGAAATGAAGACCAAGTACTGGCATCTGTTCACAAGGAATACCTAAATATGTACAAATTTCAAGGACGAAACTTTTCTAAGGAGGGTAGGTTGTAACATCTCGAAAAGTTCGTATGAAATTTGAATTTTTACTTATAAAAATTATACGGAATTGACGGATGAAAGATTTGGTAAGTCCCAGTTTAGCCAAATAAGGAATAAAATTAATTTAATAGAATTTTGGTAGAAAATATATGAATATAATGCATAACATGAGATATTATAGCCAAAAATGCAAGGATATGCGCAATTTTTTATGAAAACAAGATTAGAAAGTCAATTGGGATCAAGATTTGGAAAAAATATGAAAATAAGACAAGAAATTCAGCTGAAAAATCAAAAGAATAAATTTAAAACACATCCAATGGCTGCAAACTATAGATCTAAATTAAATCTCACGATCCAACGGCCACAATCAGATCTGCACCAACACATTGATGCACCGAATCATCAAGATCAAATGGCCACGATCGATCCATCAAATCCAACGGCACACAATGCAAGCGCAAAAACAAAATTGTGAAACCCAACACTGCTCTCAAGGTTGATCGTGCGGCTAGGATCTATTTCATTGATCAAGAACGAGATCCACACACCGTGATCGAGGTTTATCCAACCGTCTAGGTAAGTTTCATTTATCGAGAACAAAATCTGCACACTGTGATCGAGGTTCATCTGATTGTCCAGACAAGTTTCGTTGATCGTGAACGAGATCTGCGTGCTGCGCTCGAGGACAATCCAAGCGTCCAAATCAAAGCTGCATTCAGTGATCGCAAATCGTGTTGTGCTCAAGGAAGATCCAACAATCTGAATCTAAGACGTTTTTGGTTGATTATGAATCGTTGATGTGCTTGAGAAAATCCGACAGTCAAGATCAAAGGATCTCAAATAAAAAAACAAAAATTACAAAAAAATCATGAAAAATCCAAAAAAATTCGGAAAAGGTTTCTAAAATCCAAAATTTTATTTCTAAATTTAAAAAAAAATCTGAGAAATACTCATTTTATTCTCAAAATTAGAAAGTACGAAATTAAAGAGAATTAGGGTGTTTTACTCCAAGAAAAACTCAAAACTTTCTATTTTTCTCCCTTTGAAAACCTATACAAACCTCCTAGGCTCTCAATTCCCTCATTCCAAAACTAAGAGTTGAAATTGCCTCTTATTTTCTGTAAGCCTTCTTCTTGGCACCTCCTCTCATCTTTCCTTCCTCTTACTTGTGTGTGAGAAGTTCTTCTCTCGAATTGGAAAATTAAGTTGGGCAATCTTCATTGGCACTAGTACATAGGGGAATTGCTGCCGAAATTTCAAAAGAAAGCGTCACAAGGTGGAAGTGATTTGTAGAACACCCTTTTGTTCTTATCTAAATTAATGGCATGGTCATTGTTTATGTGTTTTTTACTGAATTCAAAGATTTTCAATTTCAGTTCTAGAATTTTAAATGTTTATTTTAGTATTTCAGTTTTGATTCATGTTTGAACAATCATATCATTCATGCCATGTTATGTAATACCCCAGAATTTTGTCAAATAATTAAATAAATTAATTTCAAAATTCTTTTGGGTGCAAATTGTGGGATAACACATGAAAAATAAAATAAATTAGATTTATAGTGAAAATTAAACAAATAAAACCTTAATTTGATAATTAAATGAAAAATTAAGGTTTAGTAAAATAAATAAACAAAAATAAAGTATAAATACACGTATTGACTAATA